>ML685882.1:766175-790650 GCA_007922175.1 Pelusios castaneus | reverse complement strand
TGTGTGTGTGTGTGTGTGTGTGTGTGTGTGTGTGTGTGTGTGTGTGTGTGTGTGTGTGTAAAGAGGGAAGGCTGGTGCTGGAGCAGCCAGGACCCACCATGCTTGAGCAAGGGCAGGACTCTCTCAATCAGTGCCTTCTGGTTTAGTCTGCACTTAGCAGGCCATCCACCATGACTTAGTGCCAGGCCCAGTAATGACAGTTATTCATCTACACTCGTGCTTTGTCCATGGTGCACTGTGAGTAATTTGTAGGTGTAAAACAGGATCATGTTGGTTCCTTCTGATCTTAGCCTATGAGTACAAAAGGATTAGAATATTTACTTTAAGTACGTAATGATTTGTAATCCTTAATGGTGTATACAGCTATACATTTTTATGAGTTGCTAGACTGGTGGCCCTTCAGAGTTGTAAAAATGATATTTGTGGCCCTCGAACCAAAAAGGTTGGGAACCACTGGCTTACATGATCTGCACCTGTTACAGCTAGAGAACAGCTCTGCTCTGTTAATTCATCAACAGAAAAGGGGAGAGGAACCTGTAGTGGATTTCTGAATAGTCCATAGCCCCCTTTCTAAAACATAAGCCCAACTTCTTCTATTAACTCTCAGTGCCTTACTTTGACAACATTCCCCCTGTCAACTTCATCCTCTTCCTCTTCTCTGCTGTCCATGAGACAGAGCCAAGGGTGCTGTCTGCTGGCATAGGGCACCATATTTGTCTGCTTGTCTAAATCTTCTTGCAAACCTGAAACAGAAACAACTTCTGCCGGCTTTTGTATTTATCTGCATCTCTTTGCTTTTCTTCCTGTCCATGGTTTGATACAGTAGCCATGGATGATCAACATGTCTTCCACAGAGAAGATTACCTACCTATAGCTTCCCATTCACTCACTCAGCCAACCAGGTGTAAATGCTGGGATGGTCTGGGTATTAGTTGAGTTGAATCAGAGTGCTATAGGCAGTGGGACAGTCACGTTAAACAGTCAGGGTGGACCAGGACTGAAAATGCATAAGTCTTACTGCAAATTTGAAAGGGATATAAACAAGGAAGTAAAAAGTTGAAGAAGGAAGATCTCTCTCTCCTATTCTGCACAATGGTTTCCCCTATCATCACAAGCTTAACTCTCAGATTTCCAGGACCTAATTTGTTTTCTGATCTTAGGGTCAGATGAGTCAGCCCTTCCCTGTTACATGACTTGTGACTTGTATATGGCCCCATTGACCTTCTGAAAACTAGTCCTTACTGCCTGATTGACACCAGTCACAGACTCTGATAGATGTGCTATTGTGGTCTGATTTCTCTCTCTGTCTCCTGTTTATCTCCCTTCTCTTCTTCCTTCCCATCCTTCTCCTGTGTTCTTCTACTGTCTTCCTTCATGTGCCGCTTGCCCTCTTGCTATTCAGTGCTAGTACTGATGTAGGAAAATCTGGGAATGAGAAATCCTGGATTATAAGGATCCCTCAGTTGGTATAAATCAGTAAAGCTAGTTGAAAACTTTCCATTCATCCTCTCCCCCACCTCCCCACCCCTTTTTTTAAATGGAAAACAGGGTTTTAGATCAAACAGCAATTTTTATGGAAACTTACTGCTTTCCTCGGTTTCTTTGATTGACATAAAACCAAAACTGGAAATATTCATCCGATAACTGAACTTCTTTTCAAGTTTTTGGACCAAAATTTTCCTTGTTTGGCAGGATTTTGACAAAAATTTACAATTTTCTGCTGAAAACTTCAACAAACCAAACCAAATCCCTATTTGTTTTCATTGTGTGAATAAACTACAACACTTTCCAACCAGCTCTGTAAAATCAACCCCGCTCCATTGACATCAGTAGTGTTATTGTGACTTATACTGGCTGAGGATGTAGCTTTAAAAATCTGGGACATCTGCAGTAACCTTCTCAGAGTCCTATCCTTAGTGCGCACAGGATGACTGGGTCTGCTTTTGGCCACCTTTCTTTGGAAAAGATTTAGCTGAGATTCTAAACAGGCAGAGAAGAACGATGGTGATTAGCAATCAGGGCTTTTTATCTCTTTCTCTGGGTGAGTCTACACTTGTAAATTAAGTCGATTTAAACTTGCTCAAATTGACTTAATTTACTCTGCGTCGACACTACACTTTCCTTAAGTCGACTTAAGCAAGCTGCTTAAGTCAACTTAAGGAAAATTAAGTCGACTTTTTAAAACCTCGTTTTAAGTTGACTTTTGGCTTAAGTCAACTTTCTAACGTCGACAGTGTAGCCAGTGTAAGCCAGTGTAGATGTGGAGTAGCCTTAAGTCGACTCTAAGTCGATTTAGGGCTCTCCAGGACTCCCCCACTGCCCTCCCTGCCAGGGGAGGTGGCACAGGGAGAGCCTGGCATGCCCCCCCACAGGGCAGAGCCCTGCCCCCCCTGCCCCTATGCCCTGCCAGGGCCCCTGTCCCCCTTTGTCCCATTGTACCCAGGTACAATGGGGCAAAGGCTGAGCCCCCTGGCAGTTGGCAAGGGGTGCCCCCCCTGCCACTGTGGACCAGTCCGAGGTCCCCCTAGCCCCTACAAGTCGACCTAGGCTCTCCACCCAACGTCTCTCCATTTTTTAATAGCATCAGTGCTTCTAGCAACAACAAGCTTCACTTTCTATTACTCTACAGCATTAAAATCACTTGCTTGGAAGCCATCAGTTACTATGCTAAATGGAAATGGCAGCATCTTTGATTTCTGTATTGGTTTTGCTACTCCTTCTATTTCAATAAACATATTTTCTTTTCTTCAGGAAACTGAATCTGACCACAGCATCAGGTGCACCCAGGCTTGTGCTGTTTATTGTCTCCCCTGCTAATTCCAATAGCTCTCTGCCAGAATGGTCATCACTTCTTAGCAGGAAAATGGGCCCACAGACCCCCTCCTATGGGGCACTGCTGCTGAATAGGGGCAGAGGGAGGGCACAAATGCAAGTATTGGCCCCCAGGTGCCAGAGACCCACAGTACACCACTGCTTTGGGGATGTAAACTTAAGCGTTGTAAACTAATTCAATGGAAGCCCATGTACATGCAAAGTTAAATGTTAAGAAACAGATGTGACATTAACAGAAAAGGGGCCCAGAGGAACAAATACAAAATGGGGGGTGGTTTATCCTGTCCATAGGTACAGATAGCAGAACTCAGGGGGTATTTCTAGAAGACAAAGAAGACGCCTTGGCTTCACTGTGGAGGAAGGAGGACAGCACTTCTCAGCCAGGAATGTGGTGTCTTAACCATCCTTGGCTGAAAAAATCCTAACTAGAATGCTGGGCGAGCTAGAAGTCCTACAGACAGGATACTAACCTGTTAAGTTTAGTCTCTGGAAATTGTAAATATAATAGTTACATGGAACTACTCATTTCAGTATTCTTACTTTCTGTTACTGGGATGATAAACGTGGTCGTCTTTTCACTAGAAGCACATGGAAAATGCTGTGGTGTCAAGCAAAGAGCTGGGCCCGAGTCTTTAAAGTCCTCCTTTGTTTTGGTTTAAGCTGGCAGGTGGTGTTGGTTTGGAACTAGCTGGCCTGGTGTATCTACGAGTGTTGGTGCAGGGAGCACAGGCTCAGAGTAATTAGGGGTTGCTGTGTTCCTTCCGCTAACCTAGAGAGAGCAAGGCCTAGGGACCCTGGAGTCAATACCTGTGCTGTCAGAGGCTGGTGGCTTCGGTGTTCAGGCACAAGCATGCCTTTGTGTAACAGCATGCAGTGGTGAGGTGTCTCTCAATTCTGGTACTGTTGGGAAGCATCATCTCTTCCCCCGCCCCCATGTTCCATGTAAATAGATGTGGTTGAAATTTTTTGACAACTTTTTTCATTGAAAAATAGGTTTTCAGTGGCAATGATACTTTTCCCAGGAACATTTTGTAAACATTGACATTTTTTTCACTTTCCAACAGTACTTGGAGCTGAAACACTTGACCAAATTTTCATTTAGAAACTGAGAGAAATCCCACTGCCTCTTCTTACTCCATTTCTGAAAATGAGGGGCAGGGGAAAATTAAAACTGAAAGAATGGGGGAGGACTTCTGCTTCCAGTTTTACTTTCCCTTATTTTTCCTGTGAGGGTGGAGACAACCCTTAAAAATCAGATCCAGTGAGAATTCCACTAGCAGAGCTTTGTGTGCGTAGCTGCAGTGTCACTTTTAGCCACTGATCTATCCCTTTATCTCTGGGTAGCGACGGCCACACCACACCGTGACTACACTAATGAGTCTATCCAGAGAAACACAACAGTGACTGATGCAGAGCAGATGGAAACAGGTGGAGCATTTTACAGGAAACCTCCTCAAGAGATGGAGACACTCAAGGAGGAAGCACTGATTTATATATGGGGTAGTGATTTTTTTTTTCTCCATAAACAGTGACACTCACTGCTTGGCCCCTACCAACTCCACTGCAGATCTACAGCACAGAGAGGAAATTATGACGGGGAATATGAGCATCCAGCCACAGCTGGTAGAAGTGATGCTAAGGGAGAGGACCTTACGAACAGCCAAGGCGTTGGAAACTATTTGCGGGGGCCTGATCAGGTCCTGATGTAGTTCAGAGCATTCCTCGCACAACTGGTTATGGCCTGGAAGGATGGCTGGAATGCCATGCGTTCCAATTAGCCTTTCCCCCCCGGGGATTTCCTTTACACCAGGGACTTCAGGATGAGAAAGGACTCCACGGGCTCTTTGCCAGCCACAGAGGGGCTGCTTTTTGGCTTATCATTGTGAGAACAGTGCCAGGGGCCTCGAGTGAGGGTCACAACTAAGCCCTCTTCTTGGATCATAAGACACAGGCTGCTCTTTGGCCCTGAATTTTAACTCCATCCCCCAGACCGTGGATCAGTGGTCCTGGGTTGGGGGACCAATGGGTTTTCTGATGCCTCAATGTATGTGGTAAAATATGAATAGACCAGCAGGCCTTACAACCATGGAAAATTCAACTTTAGCTCCATTGCAGCAGATTACTACTTACTATCCACACCACTGGTAGCAGCAAGAAACAGCATAAAGCTTAGCAGTCACTGAAGCCATCAGACCAATAGGAAGTACTGAGCAAACCATTTCCTCCTCTTGCGGTGAGCAATTCATGACACAACATGCTTGTATTCACCTGACCCTCCTTGCACTTTAGCTCTAAGAAGAACTCTATCCAGTCCAAAGCGGTTAATAACATGGTCAGGCCATCTCTGCACTGGCCAGGGAAACTGGAAGCTATAAATATGTAGTACATCCCTAACTTCTCTCACCGTTTGAAAGAGAGCTACCTGGGAATTTTGTATCCACATATATTTTCAGTGGAAAACTTAGTTTCTGGAAATCATAATTTTTGGTATAATTTTTTGTGAGGAAAATGTGGACTTTGGTAGGCTTTCCCAATAGGAGAAAAAAATTAAACTGACTTTGTTTTTGGGCAATTTTGATATTCATCTCTGCATCTGCCTGGCTTTCCTGTCCATCACGGAAGCAGTAGTACGTGATAGGCCCTGTATCAAAGTCAATGCATGGTTCCCTGAAGTAAAGTTGTGTTGCATGTGTTTATAGGGGAGAGCGAATACCTCAGGGAAAACCCGGTACCTAAGAATGATTCTGGCCTGCACTGTTTGTATGTTAGTACAGACAGGGCCCCCGGCCAACAACGTTGTATCTCTGGCTCTCTAATATCTGCAGAAATGCCTGTGCCTCAGCACATTTCCTCAGCTGAGATTTACTGGTAACTTCCTAGAGGGGAAGCCATAAAACCTTCAAAGCTCAGAAACAAATAAACAGTACTGAATAAAACATGCAGCAAATGGTCACATAAAGTCCACCTTGTGTAAATCAGCGTAGTTCCCTGAGAGACAATGGAGCTTTGCTAGTTTGCATCAGCAGAGGACTTGGCCCACAGACAAGAGGGGAAAACCCATCTAACAAAGGGATAGTTGGGGGGAAAGGGGTACAATTCCTCCATATAACCCACTTACAAATCAATCGCTGTCCTGCAGCACAGGTATCATGCTCACTGAATCACTTACTTTCCTTGGTTCTTCCCAGCAGCAACATTCTGGCCAGCTCGAAAAAGGCTTTGATTTCGCTCTCGTAGAGTCTTCTAAGATTCCTGGCATAGACCTGGGGGGAGGAGAAGGAGCAAATGAAAATGCCAGTGGGCCTCTACCCTGGCTCTGTTCAGCTCTCCATTGCAACCACCAAGCCGTCCCGGCAAGTTCTCCACCATGAACCTCATTTTAGAGCTAAAGTCAATGGAAACATCTCTGTTGACCTCAATGGGCTTTGGATCAAGACTCTAGGAGAGGTGTGGAAATGATGACACAAACCTGGGAAAGGAGGAACTGAGATCCTCAGCAGTGATGCGTGTCATTGGTGTTGAACCACAAAGACCCAGACACCCACCTTATGCCACAGGCTTGGGTATTCCTTTCCAGGAAGTGAGCTCTACCCCAAACATAGCTTCACGTACCCTTCCCTTCCCTTCCCTTAGCAAGCAGGCCAGTCTCCCAGCAAGGAGCATATTTCTCAAAGGAGGGCTGTCTGCACACATGAGCTTTCGTGAGCTCAGTAGGTTTGAAGTTGGTCAGTATTTTGATGGGGAAACCCCTAAAGCAGTCATACTCAGACCTCAAGGGGTCAGGAGCCAAATTAGTAATCAAGATTACTTAAAAGAGCTACAGCAGAGTGAATTCATTGTTTCATTTACTCTCTCTCACATTGTCTCAGTGAAAATGACGGACCAAGTATTCTACAATTGGTTAATAGAATAAACAGAGTGAAAGCATCCTGACTGATTAATAACTTAGAAGAGTTAGTAATTAAATCACGCAGAGTTTAATATCATCATGAGTTGCAGGAGACACATTAAAGAGCCACTTGCAGCTCCCAAACCTCAGCCTGCGTATTGCTGCTCTAAAAGAAGCCAGGGGCTGGAGGGAGCAGCGTTGGTGATTCAGCTGGTGTTACTCTTCCCTCTGTCTCCGCAATTAAGTAATGCGATGAGGCAGTGCTGTCTTTCTGTTGGCTGTAACACTAAGATATGACCCAAAGATCAAACCTCATTGGGCATTCTTTTATCCCACTCTGATTGTGGTTCTGAAAGAGAGTGGGGACTCTGACCTGGGTTCAGTCCCTGGTTCTAACATAGGTACCTATGCAAACTGGGGTAAATCACTGTAAGATGGGGATAATGCAGCCTTTGCCTGTCCTGTCTGCTTAGGCTGTAAGATCTTCTAAGCAGAGATTATTTTATGAACATGCCCAAGGCCTAGCACAGTGCTTAATTTGTGCCAAGGCTGAGTCCTGGCCCCTCTAGGCTTGGCAGTTCATAGATCCAGCACTCTGGCTTCCTGCATCAGTTACAAATGTAAAAAAAAATGTTTGAGTCCAGGCACCTTTTTCATTACAAATTAAGCACAGGCCTAGCTAGGGAAATTCAAATGACAATTGCTAACATTTAGTAGCATCCTCATTCAGAAAACAGGTCCTAGCTTTAGCCTAAAAGACTTAAAATAAAACTGTTCTGAATAAAAGGGATATTTTCATTTCATCTCTATATTAAAAGACCACATCTTAGAGTTTTGCATGTTTAACGCCACTTCTTGCCCCTGCCAAATGCATGCCCGTATAAATACTGTCTTTATTAAAGAGTCATTACTAATCCCTATCCTTGGGGTAAACTGGGAGACCAGCCAAGCAAAGTGTCCATCCCATTTAAGTGGAATAATGTAGGATTATTTGTTGTTAACCCAACATGCCCACTGTTGCACTGGAGATTTCAGATGTGAGGCTATACCTTTGGGAGGTCATGGAACAGGATTGGGTTGGTGTTCTTCAGCCAGGCCATGAGCGGAGTGTAAGGTAGCAGCTCATCATGGTAGGGCCCATGGGTGGGTGAAATGAGCTGGTTAGCCTGCTGCAGTTGAGCTGGAACTTGACTATTTCCCTGAAACAGTAGCAAGAGAAAAACATAGCTAAATAAAATGTTTCACAAATGAATCTCTTCCGGATTGCTTGGAAAGTTCCAGTTCTGAAGAAATTTGAGAAGCTTTAAGCATCCTGGAAGAGCAATGACAGAAACCACTGTGGCCATGCATCTATACTAACTGCTTTCCAGAGTAGCTATACAGGTATACTATGCCAGCAAGGTGATCCTAGTGTGGACATAACTTATGGTGGCAAAGCTAGACCATTATGGTGTCCTGCGGGACCCTAGGTGGGCCTGAAGCCGGGCCAGCCCTGTATGCTAAAAGATAAGGCCTGTGTTAACAGCTTTGTTTAAGTAATGCTAAAGAGAAAAGAATCTCTATGATTTAAAGGGTTTTGTGGCAACAGCATAAGTTAAAATTCCTCTTTTGGCATTTCACTTGGCAAGCAGCTTTGTGGTTAGCAAGCTTGTGCAAGTGTACCCTTAAAAGAACAGAGGGTGGGCTTCTCGGGTGTGAAGAAAATCTCCCCCGCCCCCAATGTAGAATTGCTGATTGTAGAAGCTCATATTGCAGGGAATTGCAGATTTTGATTAAATAGCAATTTCCATGGCCTAAACTTAAAATTGCTACAGGCAGCACAAATGGCTAAGCAAAGGGTGCATGTGTGGTATGCATGTAAAAGTTCCTGACCAAGGGCAGAAACTCGCTGACTGGCCAGAACTCAGGTGTGCCAATTAAGAAAGGAGAAGTGACTGGTCAAAGGCAACTCTGAATGGGGATGAAGGAGAATAAAGAGGGATGGCTCGGCCCAGCCCCTTTGATCGATTCATCCATAAAACAGCTCGACTCGGTAGTTAAGGAGAGGAAGACTGACATCAACGCAACAGGGTTGGCGCGCACCACAGCTTCCTCACCTCCTCAAGCCTTGGTACCTGGGCTAACTTGGACCTGGCCAGTCTTAAGTCAGCCCTGCGTCTACCAGGTATGAGCGTGTTCCAGTGATGGATGTGTGAGTGTAAGAGTGTAGTGGTTTGTATTTTGTGCTGCCTAACTTAGAGTCACCACTCCAGTAATTGATAAAACTAGGTCTCATCTGCCTTATGCTGCTGCTATATGTATTGGTATCTAGAGACCTACTTGGATGAGCTCGATCTCCTCATTCTTGGGATAGAACTTGTTCCTTATGTTATCTGTTGTGCAATTTTATTAGTCTACTTATTATAACAATTGAACCGTGGCTTATGTTTTCCTAAAATTGTACCCTCATGCTAAATTAATAAAAGTTACATACAAAGTGATTAACACCAAAAGAGGTATCCAAAGTCTTTCTCCCCCTTCTTAAATCCCGCATACCAATGGGTAGAGCTTCTTTCATTACCACCCCCACCCCACAGGGAAATAAGCTATGCTGGTGAAAAGGATCACTTCATTTCAGACCCCTGACCGATGTAGATATGCTGGTAGAAGTCTAGTGTAGATGTGACCTATGTTGCATCCAGCTGTGTGGGGAACAGGACTGAACCAAGTGATAAACAGGGAAGGTCTGGTCATTCTGCTCTGCGAAACTAAACAGGTAGGCTCTTTGGGGGAGAGGTCGCAAACTCCATTTGTCTTAAATTCAGCCTCGACTTACAAGGACCCAGATTGTACAATCAGGTCTGTGCAGGTGCAAGGATCTGATTGTCAGCCTGGGATCGCGTAGTGCAAGGCAATTGCTCCAGGCAGCTGGGGGGACATGTTGGGAGTGGAGGGTGAGGGACAGTTACAACCTCTAGCCCTCACTTTTTCCAAAGGGAAGTTTAAAATGAATGGGAGAGTTGGGAAATCAAGCTGTCATTCAGTAAAATAATCCTTAATATTTACTCCCCATGGAAATACTTGCATTATATGTGTGAAGAGTTACACGCAGAATCAAAAAAACTAGGAGGGGCCATTCAGCAGTGAGCAATACTTAACACGGCTATTTCCAACATCACAGTCACGTACTTAGAATCCAGGTAATAGTATCTAGTCATGGGTAATAGTATGACTATTACTAATACTCTACTACTACTAATACTCTGCAGGTAATAGTATCTAGTCATGGGTCTGACGGGTTTTTATCAGGCACAGCAAGGGTAACTCCATTGACATCAGCATGGTCACAGCTGTGTGAGATCACACTCAGCACCCATGACCATTTCAGACAAACAATATTCAATAATTAAGGGGGAAAGGACTACTTCAGTCTTCCAAATGTGAACCAGATTTCTGTTTTTCTTAGGAATGGAGTCTGAGTGCAACTCCAGAGGGGAAAACCCTGAAATGAATGTGTCTGTGTTCTCCTGGAATGGATCCTTTCTCCTTACCTCTGTTTGGCCATTCCCAGCCAAGTATATCCCCTCCTAAAATTAACGTAGATGTTTAAAGGTGACTTTGAAGGGAGTTGGTTTTGTGCTCCCCTTCTTATAAACAGAGCAGGAAAGGTATTGTTTCCCTTTCCTATCATCCTCTGCCAAAAATATTTTTTCTTAGTTTTTAATTTGGCAATATCAGGAGTCCACACTTCAAATGAAGGTGCAAGGAATCTGAGACTTAAAAAAGACATCCTTTCTCCCAAGCATTAATTAGGCTCTGAAGTTATACAGTTGTGAACAATCATAGAATCATAGAATCATAGAATAATAGGGTTGGAAGGGACCTCACAAGGTCATCTAGTCCAACCCCCTGCTAAAAAGCAGGACCACTCCCCCTAAATTATCCCAGTCAGGGTTTTGTCTAACCGAGCCTTAAAAATCTCCAAAGATGAAGATTCTACCACCTCCCTAGATAGCCCATTCCAATGCTTCACCACCCTCCTAGTGAGAAAGTTTTTCCTAATATCCAACCTTGACCTCCCCAGCTGTAATTTGAAACCATTGCTCCTTGTTCTGTCCTCTGTTACCCTTGAGAACAGCCTAGCTCCCTCCTCTTTGGAGCAACCCTTCAAGTAGTTGAAGGTTGCTATCAAATCTCCCCTCAGTCTTCTCTTCTGTAGACTAAATAAGCCTAGTTCCTTCAGTCTCTCCTCATAAGTCATGTGCCCCAGCCCCCTAATCATTTTTGTTGCCCTCCGCTGGACTCTTTCTAATTTGTCCACATCCTTTCTGTAGTGGGGAGCCCAAAACTGGACACAGTACTCCAGATGCGGCCTGACCAGTGTCGAATAGAGGGGAATTATCACATCCCTCGATCTGCTGGCAATACTCCTACTGATGCAGCCTAATATGCCATTGGCCTTTTTGGCAACAAGGGCACACTGTTGGCTCATATTCATCTTCCCGTCCACCATAACTCCCAGGTCCTTTTCTACAGCGCTGCTACTTCGCCGATCGGTCCCCAGCCTGTAGCAGTGCATGGGATTTTTCCGTCCTAAGTGCAGGACTTTGCACTTGTCTTTGTTGAACCTCATGAGGTTTCTTTCGGCCCAGTGTTCCAATTTGTCCAAGTCTCTCTGGATCCTGTCCCTGCCCTCCAGAGTATCTACCATTCCCCCCAACTTGGTGTCATCCACAAACTTACTAAGCACGCAGTCTATTCCATCATCAAGATCATTAATGAAGATATTGAATAGAACCGGCCCCAGGACCGACCCCTGGGGCACTCCACTCGTTACCGGTTGCCAACCAGACATCGAGCCATTGATTCCTACCCGCTGAGCCCGTTGATCTAACCAGTTTTCGATCCACCTTACGGTCCACTCGTCCAACCCATACTTCCTTAACTTGCCGACGAGAATGCTGTGGGAAACCGTATCAAAAGCCTTGCTAAAGTCAAGGTATATCACGTCAACGGCTCTTCCCGCATCCATAACAAAACCGAAGTTATCCACCATCTGATTAATATCCCTTCTTTAATCTCAGTTGATGCACTTTTTAATCTCTTTCCTCATGTGAGGTTATCATTTCATTAGTTTCCAGTGAACATACAGTCCTACAAGTTAACTAAGACATACATTTCTAGTGTAAATAGGAAAGCAGGGGGAAAAAATCACTTCTTTAAAAGAAAGTGTCAATTTGATCATGGCAAAAGACATTGGCATAGTGAGGTCAGTTTTCCAAATTGGCAAATATGTGCAGCAATATCACCGCTCTGTGAAAGAGTCATAGATTTTAAGGCCAGAAGGGACAAATATGATCATCTAGTCTGACCTCTTGCACAAGGCAGGCCACAGAAACCTCCTGTCCACTCCTGCAATAGATAACTAACCCATAATTGAGTCAGTGAAGTCCCCAAATTGTAGTTTAAAGACTTCAAGGTACCAAGAAACCATCAGTAAATGACTGCTGCCCCTTGCTACAGAGGATGGTGAAACCTCCCAGGGCCCTGACAAATTTACCCTGAGGGAAAATTCCCTCCTGACCCCAAATATGGTGATGAGATAATCACTGAGCATGAGGGCAAGATTCACCAGCCAGAAACCCAAAAACAAATCTCTGCACTAACTCGGAACACCCCGTCTAACATCCCATCAGAAGTCATTGGCATATCTACCACCAATAATCAAAGACCAGTCAATTGCCAAACTAGACTGTCTCATCTCCTCCATAAATTTATCAAGCTCCGTTTTGAAGCTAGCTAGGTTTTTTGTCCCCAGTGCTCCCCTTGGAAGGCTATTCCAGAACTTCACTCCTCTGATGTCAATCCAAAGTAGGTTTGTTTAGATGTGTGTAAAGATAGGCAAGGGTGCATTTAACCCTTTCTGTGCAAATTTTTAAGGTAGCATTTACTATATCTCCAATGCTGTGCTGCCAGACTATTAATCCATTTTGGTATCTAGCACATGCCCACATGCTCAGGGTTTAACTGATCGCCCTATTTGAGGTTGGGAAGGAATTTTTCTCCAGGGCAGATTGGCTAGGGCGCTGGGGTATTTTTGCCTTCCTCTGTAGCATTGGGCATGGCTCACTTGCTGGTTGAGTCTCTGTATTTTAAAGTCTTTAAATCATGATCTGAGGACTTTAATAACTCAGTCATTGGTTAGAGGTTCATTACAGGAGTGGGTGAGTGAGGGTTTGTGGCCTGCATTGTGCAGGAGGTCAGACTAGATGATCATATTGGTCCCTTCTGACCTTAGAGTCATGGCTATGTCCACACTGGCAAGTTAGTTCGAATTAAGGAAGCTTAATTCGAACTAATAACTTCGAATAGGGTATTAGAAGTAAGGGTTAATTTGAACTAGTTAGTTCGAATTAACCAATGGACCATGTTAGTTCGAACTAACCGGCCCATTGAAATCAATGGAGATCGCTAATTCGAACTAAGCAAGTGCCATTCATGGCACTTGCTAGTTAAAACTAATTTTTCCTCTTCGAATTAAGTTAATTAACTAACTAATTCGAACTAATTTTAGTAAGTGTAGACATAGTGAGTCTATGCCATGGCAAACTTAGCATTAACCTACCTGCAGTTCAAAGATGTTTCTAATATGGCTGATAAACCTGTTTTCAAAGTTCTGCTTCAGCGTTTCAAACATGATCAACTGTTCTGCTATGGCCTGCAGCTTCCGGTAACCTTGAAGTAGGAGAAAGTTGATGTCATGAGAGATCACACATGCAGCATTGTGGCCAAAGAGCCACATCAGTTCTCGAAGTGACAAGTTGGACGGGGCTCAGAGACGTGCAATTTTTGAAGAAATATTCTAATCCAAACCCAAAAGGAGTGAAATATTCGTTGCACACTAACATAAGAAGGACAGCACTGGCATGTCACTGCACCGAAGGGGGTTTGAAATCAGACCTATTGTGTGTGATTCTAAAGGAGAAAATAATTCCCGTACACTCGTGCAAGTACAATTGGGCTGCTTCTCTGGTCTGCGCTAAAAGCAAGTTAAGAACAGGTAAGTGGCCAGTGTCTAGGGGTTGCTGGCTGAGTTCTGTTCTGTATCTTGGAAAACATAGCATGCTCTCGCAATGCTTTCCCCACCCCATGTATAGATAGGCTGGCTATGTCTGTGGCCTGGAGGAGTAGAACGCTTTTCTTCTGATTCCTTTTCTCCACTGTTTTGCTACCCCCACCTCTTCCCTGGCCTGGATGGCAAAACAAGAAGGCGAGGATAACAAGCGACACCAGAGTGGGCTTGTGAGGTCTGTCTGAGGGTGATCCTGAAGGTCTTAGCTGGGTCACCACCAGCACGTCTCCTAGAAGAGCATTATCCCTTATAAGCAGCTTCCCCAGCTAACAGTCGGCCACTGTCAGAATACAGGACACTGGGCTAGATGGACCATGGGTCTGACACAATGTGGCCATGCTTCCGTTTCTGACATGTACCCCCAGATTCACCTCTGTATGGGCATCAGTCCTGTGTAGTGGAGATCCCAACAGGCTCAGGGCCACTTTGGAGTGGAATGCCGCAGACTGTCGGCCCAAGTAAATGATTGAGAGCAGAGCTATCTGAGGATGCAGGGAGATGAAATTTGGTGTGGAGAGAAAAGTTTTGGGTCTGTGTTCAGTCTAAAACTGGTTTGTGTTCCTGGTAAACATCACTTTAAGGAGGAAAGCAGGGCATGCATCCCTCACGCCAGAAAACAATGTGAAGCACTGCTGGGTGAGTGCATGGCGTTTCAGTTAGGACTGGAGGAGACAAGACAAGTCCATTGAAGCCTCGGGGTGGGAAAAGTCAGGTCAAATATAACAGTTTCCTGTGCTGTAGCCAGTTTTATATTTGAGACAGCTGAGGCCCATGGTAAAGTAACTTGATGGCTGGGCTTCTGCTCCGGCTGAGTCCTAGAACTCAAGGGCTTCCTTCTGTTTTGCCTCAGTCAACCCACAGGGCCACCAGTGAAGGGTCTGGGGCAGTCGCTGGGAATCCAGAAAGCCCTGGTTCTGAGGAGGACCTCATGGCCCAGTGAGATCATGCAAAGGTTGGACAACACAGTGCTGTGCTCTATGGGCTGCTCAAGTGACTGTAAGCCAATGGTGCTGATCAGGCCCAAAAGGTAGTTGTTAGCTTCTGCTCGCACTCACCAGGCTGTATCTCAATGTTCATGCAGCCAGAAAGAGCATCCACTGCAGCAATGCAGGCCTTCACTTCGGTGGGGCTAGAGAGGTCGCCCCGGCTCAGCACCTGGCGGTGCTTCTCACTGAGGTCCAGTTGACTCTGATAAAAACCCAAGAGAACTGATTTAATACATGGTGCCTCCCTGCTCTCCTCCCTTCACTGCTCTCCTTCCTTCCTCCCTGCTCTCCTCCCTTCACTGCTCTCCTTCCCTCCTCCCTGCTCTCCTCCCTTCACTGGCATCTGTGGAGGCAAGACACTGACTTCCGCTGCTGTGGCTCAAGCTCCTTAGCCTCAGTGGGAGTCCTTCCCCTCACTTCAGTGGCCATTCATCAGGGCTTCTGTCACTTCACCTACCGTGAGGAAGAGAATTTCGCCCATCAGCTTCTCGTGGTTGGAGTCTATCTGGTGCAGCAAGGAGTTCCCCTGCTGGATGTGATCCATCTGCTGCTTCACACTCCCCAGCAGCTCATCATAAACCTGCAAGGTCTCCTCCACTTTGGCAACCTCAGCCAGGGCCTCGTCAATGGCGCCCATCAGCAGGGTCACCTGCTTCTCGGAAGAGATGATGGCCTGGAGATTTGTCTGAGAACAAGAGAAGCAGAGAGCTCTGGTACAGACGGGTGCTGTGCTTTGCTTAGGCAATGTGCCGTGCTCACGTTCACAGAGACGCTTTGACCATTAGATAGGATCAAACGCAGGGACTTGTGCAACAAAGCCACACAGTCTCTGCCACTCGGGCCAAAGCAGAACTCCTTCAATATGCAACAGCCTGCTAAAATGATTGGGATCCACCACCCGAGGGAGACATTGTCAGTGAATCCTACTTTTACTGAGCTAAGATAAAATGCCAATAGTACCATAGCAGCAGAGGGTTCTGCCATATGCCCTGTACGGTTCTGAGAGTCAGACGTGTCCACAGCACCAGTTAGAACATGAAGCCATGCATACCCTTCCCTAGGGAGCTGATGCAGCCTTCAAGTGATATTATGTCAGGGAAATATCACATGCTGGGTGTGAGTGGAGTACATGCCTTGTGTTGTCAGAAAGAAAGCCAAGCTCCACTGCATTTTGCAGCGTCCACTTTCCTTCCTGCTCGGAGGAGTTCTCCTGAAGCCTTCAGGGGGCCTGCTGAAGGTGATCCAAGATGGTGGTTCATGTGTCTCAAACTATGTGCTGGGAGATCACGTGAGGGCCCTGCCATCCATGGCTATGAAATACCATGAAGTGGGTCCACTCCCATAACCATTTCACTGTGACGTATGGTCTAAGGGTCACATGTTGTTCCACCAGCACAGCCAGATCTGGTATGGAGAGACCCACGGGTCTTGAGAGAGACCTTCCTTCTTAGGAAGCAGATATGTTCTGCTTCTGTATAGCCAATTCTGGCCATGTCCATCACGCACACAGGTGCTCTCAACCTTGCTCGCCCTGAGATGCACAAAGGAAGGTTCTTCATTACTTTCTCTCCAGCCGTTCCATGTTTCTGCTTCTCCATGCAGCTCCCTGAAAAGCTTCCTATGGACCCGGAGCTGGCTGGTGTCCCAGAGAGAAGGTGAATAGGTGACCCCACAGAAGCCCCAGCCACTGCCAGCCCAAGGAGGAAAAAGGAAATAGGAACTCTTGCACAGCAGCTGGATCTGCCACAGCTACCTTCTTGAGTCAACTCCACAAAGAAAGAAGGGTGCAATGGAGCTGGTGATGGCACCTGGCATTGGATGCCCTCCTGCGCCTTGTGCAGGGGCAGGTTGACTGGTTCATGGCACTCTGCTGGAACTGTTGCTCCCCTCCACTTGCCAAAGATGAGTGTGGACTCAGGGGCACTCCATGACCCTCTGGCCAGCTCACCTCATGGCCACAGTCCTCTGCATTCCCACAAAAGTGTCTGACACAGGCCATTGTGAGGATGCACACACAAATTCTGAGCCAGAAGCCACCAGGTGCATTGTTTCCTATTTATTACCCTGCCAAGCTGTTCTGATGGTGGAATTAATGAACAGTTAAATCGTGTGTGTGTGGGGGAGGGGGGGAGCCTTTATTTGCTTTGACAGACTGTGGAGCTATAATAGCTTGTTAATCATCACTGACAAGATCTATTAGAGATTAGCTGCTTTTAAAATTGTATTGAAGCCACTGTTTTAGCACCAGGTTGAGTATCAAATAAGATAATCGATAGACACAGGGCTAGGAGGCTTGAGATTTCTGGTCTGTTGTTTTTCTCTGTAATAATGAAGATTTCAAATGATGACTTTTTTATGATATAAAAAGCAACATCAATAGGAGCGTCAGAGCCCCACAGTAATCACAGGCAGTGCTTTGCAACTATGAAGGAAAGGAGGCAGAGGTTCTGTAAATCAGCACCAGGCCAGCCTTTCTAGAGAAGCTAGAAGGGGCTGCAAAACCATCTTGCAATGTTGGAGGATAGAATCCATTCTCTGGTGGACAAAGAAGGGTTGCTTATGATAGCAGCTGGAATTCTTTGAGGTGATCACCTGGTTACTTACAACAGTAACTGTGGATCTTTGAGCTAGTTGGCTGCTTATTTACCATAATAACTGTGGTTCTGTTAGATGACTATCTGCACAGATCTGCACTCTCAGTTAAGTGTGCACCATGTTGCTTAAACTGACAACTTTCTGCAAGTAGTATCTGCAGTGCTACATTCCTACCCTGTCTGTGCCACCTTGTGACACCCCAGCCATGGATATATATCAAGATGCAGCTCCAATAAAACTCAGTTCCTTCCACCTAATCAAGAATCCATTATAAGAGTGTGTCATGTGGTTCCATGCAGTAGACTACCACAAAGAATTGCAGCCACTCATGTTATTTAGCTGTTTTCCTTCAAGCATGGCCTGCAGAGCTCCCCCCTATAGGTGGGAAGCCAGCATTCCTTGACCCAAAAAGAGATCTGTCTAGTGAGTCTCACTGAAGAAAGATCTCATTGATGCTCTCCTCAGATTAGCATGTGGTCCCTAACCGGTAGATCATGATCTACTACTGAAGGGCTGTTGCCATTGAAACCTATGAGCATTGTGCCATCTGCTGGCGAAAGTTTGGAGACCGCTGGTCTAGGGGCTGAATTCAGGATATGATGCTGCATGAATGGAAGTCCATTTAGCAGCCTCTTGAACTCAAAAAAAGCCATTTACAAAGAGAAAAGAAGGCAAGCTTTTCCACAAGCAGCCTGAGGGGGGCAATGACACACACTGATGAATTTCTGCATGCTGCTGCCCCAGCACTCAGCAAAAACGGAGTAGCATTTGAGGCTTTGTGTGGGCTCCATGCGGGTTCTGACCTCCAAGAACCACAGAAACTAAGCCAAGCAACTTTCCCCCCTGCTCTGAAAGTTCTTGGAAGTTGCCAGGGAACAAACCAGTGTCATAACCCATTGCTGTTCCGCACTTGCTGCAGCAGCAACCATCTATGCTCCACAAGGATCTAATTGACATTTTGTTTTTTAGTAAGTGCTACTAAATTATACACATAAACCTCCAGCAAGCCTGTCACTGCTGTACCTTCTGATTTTCTTATTAGGGCTTTTCAGACTCTTGGGGCTTTGCCTTTAGCAAAGAGGCACCAATCAAAACTGGCAGGGGAACTGCTAGATGGGACAGCTCTCTGGAGAGTTATTGCTCAGATAAGGGTAATAACTCTATTGCATGAGATGTCTCTGACTTCCATAAGCGCCTGTGGATTTAAGAATGTACCAGAAATCAGTGCCTGAGCTAGGGCAATGGTTTTCAAACTATGGGTCGGGACCCAGTACTGGGTTGCAAACCCTCAGTTACTGGGTTGCTATGTCCCCTGATGCTGCCACTGAAAGACTGGAATGCATTGCTCAAAGATGTAATTGTTGGGTCATGGGCATAAGTGATTTTTTTTAACTGGGTCTCAAGAAAATGAGTTTGAAAACCGCTGAGCTATGGTACCAGTGTACAAACTGGAGCTGCAGGCCCCACAAATACAATGACCACCACATTACTCACCACAAAACTTTAGCAATGTTTTTTAATATTTGCAAAGTGCTTTGAAACTCCTAGATGGAAGGTGCTAAAGATGAACAAAAAGGTTGTTGTTGTTGTACAAAATTTATGAGCATATGCCTGACTCAGTTTTACATCATAATACTTATACTTTTGAAAACTATAAATGTTGCATTATTTATGTGTTAATAATTATTAATCAATTAATGTTCCTTTAAAATAACACATTCTGCAGCACCTTTCACTTCAAAGAACTTAACAGACATTTATTACTTACCCTTGCAAGCTAGGTATTGCTATCCCTAATTTAGAGATGGGGAAACTGAGTCACAGAGTGGTTACATGACTTGCTGAGGAGGACAAACAAGTTTGTTGCAGTCAGAAACAGACCTCAGAAGGTTTGCTTCCTGGACTTAAGGACAGCATACCAAAACATAAAGAAGGCACACTGGTAGGAAACAACATAGAAACACAAGCTCGGAAAAGAGCTAATATAAAGAAACACAAAACGAGATAGATTTAAGATTTTATGGATTCTAGTCAATTATAGGTTATTTCCTCTGTTGGCTTTTGTTTGGTTGGTTTTTTTAGTTATTTAATTATAAAATCTAATGGAATCAGAAATATTACTGTTAACGTAAGATGCCTCTAAAGAGGCATCTCATCGCATACCTTCCAGCACCCAGAGATATGAGCTGTCTTCCAGGGAATCGTAATAGAATACAGGAACCTAAACAGATGGACTAACACCCAGATGCTTTTTCTTTTCAACATGCAGCATCTCCTGTTATATCAACTTCTTACTTGTCAATCATTCCCTTGCTCTTTCATGTGCTATCTCTTCCCCTTCTCCCCTCCTCAATTCCATTGTCTTTCCTGGTCCTCCCCATCATCCTTCCAGCTCTCCAAGTCTCTCAGGCCTGGTCTTCACTGGGTTTTTACCTCAGGAATGTTCACACAGGCTAGTGCCCTCAACATAAAAAAACCATACCTTTTTGAACAGTGAAATCAAAGCCTTTGAGTCCCCACCTTCTTCCTCCTTCTGTCCTGTCCTGCTCTTCTGTTTTATCCCCATTCTCCCTCCCTCTGAAATTAGAACTCCTCTCATTGTTTGTCACCTCCCACTTTCCCCTTGTTGGGCTGCTGCTGTTGAATGCCTACTTCCCCCTATTCCTCTGCCTTCAGTGGTGTCTCCTTTGCCTTGTCCTCCACAGGGGCTGCTGATGCTCTTTACTGTGTGTAGGTCCCCTGTCCATCTGTCTTTGTGCCATCAGCCTCCAGCCATGCTAGCACTTCCATTTCGCTCTTCTCCCTCAAGAGACTGGGACCCCACTAGATAGGGAGACCTAGCTTTTGGGGGTGGCCCTCGCACCACTGGCAGCAGTCTGGTTGCCTCTCCTCCAGGTACTCCAAACAAATCAAAGGACCTGTACGCAGGATCTGTCTTTATGGGCCAGAGGGCCAGGATTGCGAAATACCCATCGTTTTCATGAGCCATCACACTGATGAATGTAACAGAAACTGGTCCCTGCCAGTGATGTGTATTGCCCCTTTATAACCCAGGCCATTTGCCTGGAAATACTTACCTGCCATATGCTGGTGAAGCAAATGGCTTTGAATTCTTTAGAAGGGGAAAGGTATTTACTGTAACAATGTGCTTTGATAGCAGATCACCTTCGGATAGTCTATACAAGAACTCGAGCAAGTAACCCATTAAAAGCTGAGTTGCCCTATCTTTACTGCTATTTCAGCCTAAGTAGTCAGTGCAGATTAAGTTAAGATCACACTTTCTTTTTGCACTGTAGACATACTCTCTAAGTTGCTTTGAGACCAGTTTCCAAAAGGGCTATTTATGGATTCTCCCACACAGTGAAATAGAGTCCAGTGCAGTGCAAAGCACTGTTCAGTTAAAATCAATGGCAATATTCCCACAGACTTTGATGGGGCGAGGTTTTGGCTCTAAATTGCTGTGTATCCTGATAATCGACTTCTTAGCTAGAGCTATCAACGGGCCCCATCTAGTTTCCATTTATGTCAATGGGATTCTTTCCCTTGGAGTTGGCTCAGGTCCTAAGCAAATACCCAAGATAAATGGAAGAAGGCCTCAGCCACCTTGCCCCTCACCTCATCCAGCACTTGGAGGTCTTTGCTTAGCTTCTCTGCGAAGGCTATGGAATTGTTCACGATTGGCTCATGCTCTTCCATCAGTTTCAGCATGTCAGCAGTTTCCTTCGGCGTCATCTCCTGGTAGGCGCTGTGCTCTGCCTGGTCCCCAGCCTCTGCGTTGGCATTTCCAACCTCTTGTAGACTCTGTTTCCCTGCATGCATGGGGGAGATGCATGGATGATCAACACCTTCTCCTTATTTGCATTGTATCAACCTTCCCTTTCTACGGAGTCTAACCAAATCCAGTCCCTTGCAAGTGAAACAAGTGCAATGGTCTTAAATTAGTAGTCCCAGATGATATTTATTTACATTAGAAGAACATCACAGCATATACCACAACCATCAGTCTCTGGTGAGGCAAGGCTCAGGGAGCAGGGAACTGTGGCAGGTCAGGGCAAGACACGTAAGTGTATCAAGCCTAAATTGGAGTCTGGTTGTGCCGCTGCCTGCTCACAGCCAATGCAAAGGAAAGCGCACCTGGTGATGCACGTAGGGGTCACACAGATATGCCACTACCCCCCAATAGACTCAGATACCTTGACAGACATATTCAATAGAAAGATTCAACCCCATGTATCTCAATAGATTCACTGATTGGTAGTATTCCCTCAATAGGTATATGACCACTTTTTAAGCTAATGGTATTCCCCCACCTGCACACCTTGTCCAGCCCTGGAGTGCAGATAGAGCCATCAAGCCAGATAAACTGTCCATTTTTCATTCCAGCCCAGCACTTTTTCCATGTGGCAACAGGCTGGAGAATAAATTAGCCTGCTCTATAAATTCTCTCTTCAGCCTGAATTCCCGAGATGTGTGATTCCATCCCTCTCTGTCTGCAACTATCTCTCACATTTCATGCAGCAGGTCCTCGATCCTAAATCTACCCTTTCTTCCCCCTCCCATCAACAGGATCCCTCTCCCCTGCTATCATTGGAAATAAAATGAGCTTTGTTCCAAGCTGGCATGACACCAAGGGGGAGAAAGAGGCTGTCACTCATACAATTGTAATTCAGGGACTTAGCAGGCAAAGTATATCCAGTATCAGCCCATTTATCTGACCTTTGATTGTTACCAATTGTTCTCTTCTCCATTGGTGTCAAAGAGGAGGTGTATGTCTCTGGCAGCCAGGGCTGCTGAGCAAGGGTCAGAGAGTAGGAAAGGAGAAAGACTGCTCCCGAATTGTTGTAACTAATGGCCGTGCTTAGCTTCACTCTTGCTGGCCAAGACTGGATCTGTTGCACAGACTGTTTCTGTCGGCAGAATCCAATTTCTCACTCTTAGGCCTGTCGGATTGTGAGCCCTGGCCTGCAGAGCTGGCAGATAGCAAACACCTCCATGCTACCCTCCAGTAGCAGCTGAAAACAACTTGCCCTCCACTACCCACATCCTGCTGCAGACACAGATCTAGGGAAGTCCCATCTCAAGGGGTACAACGTGCAGCAGCCTGACAGTGCTTGATTGGCTCCCCACCCAGTATAAACCGAAGGGGCATTTCAGGAAATAGTATGAATCTCCTGTAGCTACCATTCCTATTTCTGCCCTTGAACTCCTGGCTTTGACCTTGGCTTGATCCAGACCTTGCCTCCTAACCTGAAATGTGACTCAAGGGCTAATTGCTGATCCTGCTGGTTGGCATCAACCCCAGCCTGGAACCTGACTACAAATTCCTCTGCTACCCTCAGCCTCAGGTTTGATGCTGCTGTGACCATTGATCCTGACTGTCCTTTTCGGAATCCTGATGCTGTCCTTAATAAATCTTGTTTTTTATTACACCATGTGTGCCCTAAATAGATTTGAGGTGAAGCGACTGGGTATGCCCTTTAAAGACACAGTAGCCTTTTGACAGTTTGCGAGAAAATGGTTCCTGTTCTGGAACATTCAGTTAAAGCAAACCCTAAAAAAGTGTCCCTCTCCCTAATACTGATGCCAGCCAGGAGGGTCACAAAAAATGCCAGGATCCCACTCGGTGCGCCAGGACTAAAGGATTGAAGATTACAGGGATCAAGGCATAGAAAGTCACTCTGTCCAAGTGTGACAAGAAGCTGTAATTACCTTCCAATGTCCAGGAGGGGACGCTAGCAAATGCAATACTGCCAGAGAGGTAGCGGCAGTTCAGCTTCGCCAGGCATCGAATAAAGGCATTCTTCTCATCAAAGCTGATGGCTGTCCACTTGTAAACCTTATCAAAATGCAGCTCAAAATCCAGACAGTCCTAGACACCAGGAACAAATGCTGCAATTAATTACGTCGTGGGCTAGAAGGGATGTGCTGTTCGCTTTATACTTTACATATACATTTGTGGTACATTTTAGCAAATGTCTTGAATACTGTAAAAGAGAAAGACGTTCTACGTGGCTAATGCAGCAGGCTCCAGTATCAAACCGATGGCTAAACTAACAGAGCAATTTTGGAGTGTTGTGGCTCGGAGGTTAGGATTTTTAATGTTGCCATGAGGTCACATTGAAAATGAAGAGTCTGATGCAGAGTTAATCTGAACTGAGTTCATTGATACTGAGAGTAACTTAATCTTAACGGCTCAGTAGCAATTAAGCATGTCTGCATCCGTGCCACCCTCGGCAGCGATTATGTCTGCGTTCATAATCTCTAAGATGTGTTGAGCCTAGTTAGCAAAGAGAGGGGTGACCTTTAAGGAAAATCAGGTGCTGCTGAATGTGTTGGTGAGTCAGCTTGCAAGTAGGGGATATTGTGTTAGTAGAAGTGCTGCCTGCTCAAACCAAGATCCTGACAGCTTACAAGATGGCAATGTGTCCTAGTGGATCGTGCAACCCAGTAAGACTCCAGTTTGAACTGGGATCTGTTCCCAGCTTTAGCACTGGAAGACCCCAGACAAGTCACTTTAGCTCTTTGTGTCTCAATTTCCCCATCTGTAAAATGGGGCTAACATAATGTACTTTGAGATGAGAAAAGCCATGCATTATTATGAACCACATTTGCATTATCACCTTGCTATCTCCCCCTCCTGTTTGTTAGGTGGGGAAATGTTTTAATTTCCTGTTGAGTTGGTTTGGGGAGTCCTGGAGAAGGGGAAAGCAGAGGCCACAAGGGAGTGCTTGTGTGGTGGCCTGCACTATTATCCCCATTTTCAGCCTTTCAGTGACAATTGAAAAGAACAAAGAAACTGCCAATTCATTACAGACCACTGGTGCCTTTCCCTGAAAGTGATTAAAGCCCTCCTTGAAGTATAGATGAGACAGGGCTGCTCTGTAATGTAATACAGTGGATCATCACAGAGGCCTTGTACACACTGCAAAGTTATTGCGCGATAAAGCCCTTTATTGCGCAATAACTAGCAGAGCGTAGACACACAGAAGCCTCTTATTGCGCGGCAAGAGCCCTCTTGCTGCGCAATATGTAAACCACCAAAACGAGCGTGGTAAGGCTTAT
>ML685882.1:690044-765775 GCA_007922175.1 Pelusios castaneus | reverse complement strand
GGGGCTGGCCGGCTCCAATCGGAGCCGGCTCCCCCAGCACTGTCCAGGGGTTCGGGTGGCGGCTGCAGCTGCAGCTGCCACCCGATCCCCCTGCTCTCAGCACAAGCCGCGGCGCTTTAAGCACCGCGGCTTGTGCTAAGAGCCGAGCCCGGGGGCTGTGCTGGGGCTGGCCGGCTCCAATCAGAGCCGGCAGCTCAGTCCAGGGGTTCGGGTGGCTGTGGGATAGGTACCCAGAGTGCACTTTGTTTTGCTGGAGGACTGAGAGGAGGGGGGGGGGTTGTTTGATCCGTTACAGCATGCCGAGTGTGTACGCGGTATCGCGCAACAACAACCACGGAACATTTAACGCGCAATAGGGTAAGTGCGCGATAGCGATGCTAGTGTGTACATGGCCAGAGGCTGCTGCACAGCAAGAGATCCTGTGGTTATTTCTAGATCCCAGCCTTTGCTGCATGCTCTCACCATCTGGGATCTCCTGAAATCTAGCCCTGAACCACCCAGCTCCGTTATAGGGGCCAATGCTAACTACGTCTGGGGCATAAAGGAGAAAGGGGATGCAAAGAGCTGAGCTTGGAATATTCCACTGAGCCCCATGTCTTCCTCAGCCAACTCGTTAGCACTGCTCTGGCCCGTCTTCTGGAGAATATGGAGGCTGCACTTATTATTATTGATCCTAATAACAATAATAGGCTTAGACTTTATGATGATTTATTCAGTCCTGTGACACTTTACCGGATGCTTTCTAAACACCTGCAAGTGATACATCACAGCCCGGTGTGGTTTTACAGGCTCGCTAGCAGCCTCTAGAACAGCTTGTAACAGTGTCCTCGGCGGGGACTTTACGACCGGCACAGTTTATAGCATGCCTTGTAAGGTACTATTAAAGCAGTGGGCTATCCAGGAATCATTTCATAAATATTAATACTGTCTTTGTCAAGGGAGCTGTAACTTAAAGAACAGCTGAATCCGCAGTGTCAGGGCTCTGACACTGCCAGGGAGGATAGATTCCTCGTGAAACACAAGCTCCAAGTATAATGCTGTGCAATGCAGGGGAGATGGTGCACAAGCTGTATACAATACTTGCCCACTCCCTGATATTTTACCATGCACATTCATTTTGCAGCATGTCAGGGGGATCCCAGAACTGTGTTAGTTGAAAGGCCCTCGGTGCTGCTAAGTAATTCATTCTTAGTGCTTTCCATAAACTGCGGGAGAGGGGCGGAGTAGACTCTCTGAGTTTGTTCTGAAGCAGAGGGGGTGGTTTGTGTGTTTCTGGCAACTGATTCCCACCAGGTGATGGGATTATTTCTGAGAGCATGGGCTCTTCTCCAGGGAACTAGCTGCATTTGTACAGTGTTCTTCCTAGGGCCATGAGGGGGATGGAGCTGCAGTAGCTCCTTTCCAAAAGATTGGCCCTTCAGCAGCCCTGATAACAAAACCTTGACTGGTACAGCTGAAAGCTCAATACCCAACGCATTCCCATGCTGATTTTTCACAAACCTGTGCCTGTGTCCTGCAACTTGCCCTGGAAGGACTTTTCAAATGTCCTGAATAGATTTGTTATGGGGTGTCTGCCCTGCACAGGTGTTGAAAGGGATAGTGTAGGAATGAGAGGCCAATTAACCCACCTGGTTGCACCTACAGGGTGGGCCAGGCCTAGTTAAAGATGAAACCCAGGTGGTGAGGAGCTGTTTGGTGCTCTGAGGGGAGGAAGTATGGTGCATAAGGCAGCTGTAGAGAGAATAGGAAGGAATGCTGCAGTTTCTCTGTAGGTACTGAAGGGTGGAGAGACCTGTGGTCAGGGAAGGGGCCTTCAAGGAAAGCTGGTCCTTGGAGATTTTCCTGAGTGAGGTGAGAGACATGGGGAGCAGGTTCTGTTAACTGGCTTGGATGGTAGGGCAGGATCTGGGTGGTGTTCAGCTGAGCAGGGGAAATGTAAGAGACAAAAGAATGAGGGCCAGGGGGGTGGAAGTTGGGTTAAATCTGGACTGTTGCCTTTGAATTTTGCAAGGAGGATTCTGGGGAAGAGCCTTGTGCATTCTGGCCCTGGAAGAAGGGTGAACCTAGAGAGTCTGTGAGAAGGTGGTTTGACTTGGTACAGTGATGAGCAGAAGGCCTGCAAAAAGTCTTTGGTACAAAGAAGGCCAGGAGATCTCAGCAAGGAGTCTGACAGAGCTGACCTTGGTCATAGGTTATGGGGTCCCAGGACTGGCACCTAGTATGGTAAGAGGGCCTGAGGAAGGTAATGGGCATCTCCTGAGAAGGCCAGACCAACTGAGAGCCCTGAGAAAAGGGGAGTAGGGACAGTGGCCTAGAACTGAGGGCTGATGATGTGATGTGTTGTCACTGGATTTTTATTTGTTGGCCTTTATTTCCTCTGAAGGGATTAGACATTAAAGTGAGCTGACTTGAGGGCTGAATTCTGAGAAGAGATGGGCTACCATAGGGCTGGAGCATTTAGCATGTGGTGTGAGGTGAGGACACCACACCTAGCTACAGGGGGCACACGTGGGGCGAGTCCTCCCTTCTACAGAATTATGGGACTTGCAGCATGGCGGTTGTGTGACTTTGTACAGTGATGTGCTGCCAGTGTGAAGATGTTGCAGCCGTCTGGATGACAGTTTGCCTCCAGCTGAGGTGAAAGGAGACGCGCTATGTGCTTGCTTGTGAGCCTCTACTTTTGTTCAGTCTTGTGTTGTTCTCTTAAGAGCTGGAAAGACTCCCACTGATTTAATGGGCAGTGAAGTCAGACCCGTCACCTCAGTTAAAGACCAGGCTGGTGGAAGATATCTATTTGTTGGCCATGCATGGAGAAACATAACAATGAAATATCAGGTCAGCTTGTAACTGTCATTGATCAAAAGCCCTCAGCAAAGTTAGAAGCATAATTTTCTAAGCAAGTCGTAATGAGTAGGCTATGTTCCCTACTATTTTTGGTGCCTATAGGCTTGTCTCTGAGGCAGAACAGAAAACAATTTTTAGATTACTGCCTTTCATTTAATTCTCTGTTTGTATAAACATGGATTCATTGCCAAGGCCCCTGGCACATTCCCATTAATAAAAAACTAATTAGAAGAAATATAACGTGCTGCCAACAACAGGCAGTGGGAATGAAATGCCCCTTTCCAAGAGTGCTCTGCCAACTGCCGTAATGTCAGCTTTGAGGCACAAGCTGACAGCACCCCCGTCCCACTCTCTGCTTAAGTATTCAATATCTGGTGCAAATGCCTGAACATCTCACTATGGACAAACAGATGGGTCTTACCATGGGTTCTGCAAACGTTGAGGTGATCCAGCAAGTGGGGTGCTTTATGGAGTTGAGGGCAAAGGCTATTTCTAAAGTCTACATGAGGACAGCTAGAAAGCGCTAATTTGTGCACATTTGTATGACTATAATGGGTGACACTTGCATTGACCGAACTTGCTCAGACTCCAGTTTAAATCCATGGATGCTCCTATTGGCTTCAGTGGGAGCTGGATCAGGCTGTGTTAATGCAACAGTCATTCACGGCTCTGGGTTCCAGTAAACCTGTCACAGCTACGTTCGTCCCACTACTTTGTGTCAAGGAAGGAGGAGCATTTCCCAGCTTGCTCTCCTTCCCTCAATCTCTAAAGAGCCCTGCTCTCTATCCCAAAGAGACCTGAGAAGAGAAAACCCCAGTAGGGCTGATCCGTTGTCAAAGAATGGGCAGGCCTGGGGCACAACCCTCTTCTCTCATCCACCCGCCCCCCCACAAGGAACGTTAAAGGCTGGCATGTTGCCAGTAGTGATTGTTTCTTTTCACAAGATTTTATGGAGACCAAATTTGTTCCACCCAGTCTAGCTGTGGTTTAAAAACAACTTGGACCCATTCTCTCACTCCATGCCCCTGCATACACACACGTTCTTCTTATTGGAAATGAAGTCTAGAGATAAATAAGTCTGGCTTCACATCCTGTGCCCATCCGGTCCTCTCACGGGTAACCTTCATGCATTCTGATGTGCCCTTTACCCAGATTGGAAGCAGGAGTTAACAGTACCTGACTGACATTCTTCCCATCCACCAACTTCAGATCCTTTAAGGGCCATCTGTCTGTCATCCTGTACTGATCACCTCGATCTGTCGTCTTTACCTTCTCTAGGAACAACTGCATCGGCCTACAAGCAGCCACTGGATGGGAGAAGCCAGAAAAAAACTGATGTTACTGCTGGCCTGAGAGACATGTGCAGCATGCGCAAGTATGTACAGGACTTTCTGATTTTTAACATTAAAAATTACAAATGTGGCACTGATGCTGATTTTCAGTGAATGCTACCATATGGGACTTGCTCTCTTAAAACTGCGTGAATGAATTTCCCGAGAACAGTAGCAAAACCTAAGTTTCCTGCATCTGAGGGGAGTGTCCTAATCATTGGCTATCAACTCAGTTAGGTTCTCATAACATCTTCTGTTGATGCTGTTCAATTTTTCTATAAATAATTACATATTCATTAGGCCCTAGAGATGCTATAGGCTGTCAACTAGGACACTCCCCTCACATTTACGAAACCCAGATTTAAGTCCCTGATCCACATCAGGGATTCAAACTTGGGTCTCTTGCATCAGTCTTCTAGCCACTCGGCTATTGGTTATTCTGGTGGATCTGAGAGAGTGGGATCTCTCTTTCTCATGTATGTTTTGTCTCAGGGTCTTGTTCTGGAAAGGTATCGTTTAGTTCTGCATCTTGGTTTTTGACAAAATGGAATTTTTGTTGTTTGACTCGCCCAACTTAAAACCTATTTTCAAATAGGATTGAGTCATCCAGGAGATCAAATCTTCTTGAAAGTCAATGGAACTTGGACTCCTAACTCATTTAGACACTGCTGAAACTTACTGTTTGTAGTTATAGAAAGACAGTTATGGTCTTCTGTTTCACACTTGATATGTGGTGTTTGCTCCAGACAGATCTTTAAAATAGATTACATGTTGTCATGACCTTTACCCAAAAGATAGCATGTGATATACCATTAGAAAACTAAGAATTTGGTGATAATTAATATTGACTGATGTATGTGCAGGGTATGTACACAGAATCATAGAATCATAGAATAATAGGGTTGGAAGGGACCTCACGAGGTCATCTAGTCCAACCCCCTGCTAAAAAGCAGGACCACTCCCCCTAAATTATCCCAGCCAGAGTATTGTCTAACCGAGCCTTAAAAATCTCCAAAGATGAAGATTCTACCACCTCCCTAGATAGCCCATTCCAATACTTCACCACCCTCCTAGTGAGAAAGTTTTTCCTAATATCCAACCTTGACCTCCCCAGCTGTAATTTGAAACCATTGCTCCTTGTTCTGTCCTCTGTTACCCTCGAGAACAGCCTAGCTCCCTCCTCTTTGGAGCAACCCTTCAAGTAGTTGAAGGTTGCTATCAAATCTCCCCTCAGTCTTCTCTTCTGTAGACTATATAAGCCTAGTTCCTTCAGTCTCTCCTCATAAGTCATGTGCCCCAGCCCCCTAATCATTTTTGTTGCCCTCCGCTGGACTCTTTCTAATTTGTCCACATCCTTTCTGTAGTGGGGAGCCCAAAACTGGACACAGTACTCCAGATGCGGCCTGACCAGTGTCGAATAGAGGGGAATTATCACATCCCTCGATCTGCTGGCAATACTCCTACTGATGCAGCCTAATGTACATATTTAAAGGCCAATGGCATAAGATTGTTTCTTTGGCAAGCTCCACATAAGCCCAGTTTGTCCTAGACCCAAGAATGTGCATCGGCTTGTCTGACCCTCCTGGTCATCTGGCAGAGATAATGAAGGTATAGCTACATAAAAGTAAATTAAGCTATCAATCTGATGAGTTAGGGAGATGGTGAGATCTGAACCACAAATGATAAGCAACTGAATGTATACAATGCTACTTTATTATAAATGGGCATTGGGAAAGGTCTTTTAGGAAGGCCTGTGACACACTGGTGATCAATATCTCTGTGAAAGGTCTGTATTAACGCTACATGAGGAATTAGGGACACCACCTGATATGGTATTTCAAAGTCTGACCAAACACAGGGAAAAACAGGTTTTCTCCCTGACAGGAAGGCTGCTATTTACCTATCTCCAATGTAAATTAAGCACAATGGAATCGAAATAATGGAAGCCAAAACAGTGATGGATTCCAACCAAGTTTTCTGAGAGATTCAAGGAGCTAGCACTCTTGTAAGTGACGTTCTGTGGCCTGCATTGTGCAGGAGTTAAAACAAGATGATCATATTGGTTCCTTCTGACCTTAGGATCTATGAGACCTGAAATCTCAGACTGTTGGGTCCTTCAGGTAAAGGAACTGAAGTTTCTGGGAACTGACTAAAAGTGAGAAACCCACTTAGGCAAAGACTGTAACTTGCTGAAATTAAGTTTGTCTTTTTTTTTTTTACTTTTGTTTGTCACCATTTCTGTCTTTATTCCTTATACTGGTATCACTTAAACCTGTGTCCTTGTTTAATAAACTTATCTTACTCTTACTATAAACCAGTTTAGAGCTGTGGTTGAAGTAAGTCTGTCAAACCCCAGTTAGGTTAATAAGCTGCTGTTGTCTCTTTAAAAGAACAGTGAACTTAACTTCTCGGAGTGTTCTAGGAAAGGATTTGGGTGCTGCAAGGAGACATCTCTGAGGAACTCGGGATCTGGGGTATGCTAGGCAATGTTTGGATGGGCAGAGTCCTGAAAAGTTTGCTGGCAAGGCAGACAAGCTGGTGGCATGTCTGTGTAACAGTAGCAAAACTCTTACTTGCCAGGGCTGAGAGGAGTTATGGTCACTTTGCAAAGAGTAACTGGAAAGTGGAAACCATGGGATGGCCTACGTGCTTGTATGTTGGCAGTCATAGTCAGGGTTGCGAGTCCAGCAGCTTAGCATTTAAGACCTCCAGAGTTGCACAGCAGATGGTGACACAAGGCGTCACAATGAGACATTAAATGGGAATAATAATTACTCATGTAGGGACTAATCCTGTCTATGGTTAGCCTTTCTATAGGCTGTTGGAGATCTTCATGTATCCAAAGCAAACCCCCGTCTCCTGCATCTCCAGCTCTCAATAGACGGGGATGTGAAATCTTGTGATAAACACAGGTTCTCACTCTTAGTTCCAGTTACTCTTTTGATTTTTAATATTAGAAGTACAATATCACATACAATAAGAAAAGTACCTTCTCCCAAACCAGGAAATCACCCACCAGAGATGAAATCCATAGTGCCTTCAAAATTACCACATCATCACAGCTGCCTTTGTGGTGCCACTCTCTTCCCCCGTCCAATCAGAGCACTCACCAGCTACACAGAGGATAGAATTCTTCCTCTTCTTTCCTGTTTTCCAGACATGGACAATTTCCAGCAGTCTCTCATTTTGGGGGCTAAACACCTCCTTCTCCAGTAAGATCCAAGGGGAGGCCATGATGAGCTATGGAAGAGACAGCAATCAACAATAATTGTGGTCTTTCTCTTGAAACTTGCCATTCATCAGAATCTAGGTGCCCACCCTCACTCTCCGGGTATGGAAATAAGTAGAGAGGTGCCAAACCCCTTTGATGCATTTTGATAAATACATATTATTACACAGATCCTGTGACTCGATGGCTTTGAGAATTCCCTGCCTTGCACCTTGTATTCAAAGTGAGTACAGAATGGGTTGTCAGATTTTTTTTAGAGCCAGCACGGACAATTACAAACATGTAGTCAGACCCTGCACAACACCGATCCACATAACTTCACCCAAAGATTCCTGTATTGAGTCCATAACTCCTAACAGGGCACAGCTGCAGGGCTGTAACACTTTAGTGGTCCAGCAGTGAGAAGAGTTTTCCTTTGACTATAATTAATCCACCTCCCAGAGAGGCAGGAGGTAGGTTGATGAAAGAGTTCTTCTGTTGATCTAACACCATCTACAGCAGGCTGGCATAGCTACAAGTTTCAGGGTTTATCACACTCTTGAGAGAAATAGCTATGTTGATGTAAGTTCACTACAGAACAGCCCTTAGTATTTCATACTTACTTTGCCCTGGTGTAAGCAACTCCAAAAATTTCAAAGTTCAGGAGAGTCAGGGCTAGTCGTTGAGAGTATATCTTAAATATTTCCCAGTTCTCAGTATATTTCAAATACACAGCAAAGAGTAACAGCTTTACCAGCAGAGCACTGGAACGACTCTCTCAATTTATATAGGAATTTCAATTCCCAGTAATATCAAACTGCTTCAGCTGCAAGCTTGTCTTCTTTCATGTTGGTATAAATCCATCAAAGTCAATGGAGTTACACTAGTGTAAAACTCGCACGCCAGACAGGACAATCGGGCCCTAGTGTATACATAGTCACATAGAACTAGAAATTGCCCTGTAACACAGCCCCAAGCAAGGGATGATGCATAAATTGCACCAACCCAGGCAGAGTTGCAAGAAGCTTGGGCACTTAGAGATACAAACTTTTTGATTTCTCAAAATTCCCATCCTGTGACTAAGCTTACCAATCACAACTAGCTAGAAGGCAAGGGAGTGGCTTGAAAAATCTAAATGCAAAGATTCAGAACAGTCAACACGATGCTTTATTCTATGTAAAGTTTCCTTCCAAAATTTCCAAAAGAGAGTTTTTTTTTAATTAAAATGACCTGGCAAAAATTCTTTTCCAAAATAAATAAAAGCCCCTATGTTGATTTTTGTTTTGTTTTAAAAATACATTGTCAAAAACTTTAGTCTGTTCTGTAAAGAGCTTGGCTCTTGATTGAGATTCTTAGATGCTACCATGATACAAAATGTGAATTATTCCTAATGGTGTAATCCAAAGAACCATTGCACACCTCATTTAAACATCAACCGCTGTCAAAATCACCAGCTAAGGTTAACTGTAGCATTCCCAACACAACCTTAACATGCTATGAATCTGCATACCTGCGGATATGCTTTTAAGCAGTAAATAAATGCTTAGGAAAGGGGGTGGCAGAATAGTGAAAGAAAGAGTACTGAGAGTGAGCAGAGGCTGAGTAAAGGGGGAGATGTAGACTGGTTGTGTGCCTCTGGGTTCTCCTAGATACTGTGGGGCAATCTGAGGACACTCTCATCTTGGTGAGTGCCAGGCAGTGAACCTGAGCCCACCAAAGCTAAGATCAGATTGCCCAGCTTGTATTAAGAAGTGAGTCTCCATATTGGGCACGGTGTCAGCGTCTGTGGATTAGTAACACATGCTGGGCTGGGTGAGGGCTGCTTGGACAGCTGAAAGGGCCTCCTTTCCTCTTATTCCAACCTTTAGCAGCCACCGTGTGCTGTCCACCCTATTGTTCTACTTGAGTCTAAACAGGCTGCGCTGGTCCTCATTGGCTGGGGGGCGGAGCCGACACTCCCACCCCGGCCTATCTACGTTGGCTGTGCTCCAGAGCTCCCCTGCGCTGTGCAAAGCACCACCAAGAGAACTGCATGCACTTGGCTTTATGTGGCAATTCTGAAGCCTGAAAGCAGAAGCCCACTGTTGAATACTCCCCTCTCCCCCAGACACAGTAGGTTTCCCCATAGGACACACATTCTCCTCTGTGCTGGTTCTCCCCGACATTAATCCTGCCCCACCCGGCAGTCTAGCACTACCCTGCACCCTCCTGGAGTTTGTCCTCCCAACCCTCCTCCCTTCGAGCCCCTCAGTTCGTCACCCTCCATCCCCCCAATGATACCTCCAGGCTCTTTGCACAGAGAAGGGCACTACTCTTTGCTCAGTGGCTCCTGCTGTTTGTAATCCTTCCCTCCTCTGCTGGCTCCTTTTCCCCGCAACGCCCCCCACAGGCTCCGCTGGCCCTGTGTTTGGATGAAGGGGATTGATTGGCTGGTAGGTGGAAGAGGGCAGAGAGTCTCAGCCACCACCTACCACTGCAGCTCACCTCTTACAGTTCCCACCTCTCCTGAATTAGTGGGGTCTTTTCTTCCTCTTGTCTGAGCCTGGAGAACTTCTCAAATCTTCCCAAATCACAGGCAGGACACTTGCCAGGACTGTGAAATGGGCTTCTCTAGTCTCCCTTTCTGTGCTGTATGGCTCTAGTCCACTGGGAGGAAGGTTTGGAAGGACCCTGTTCCCTATTGTGCTGGTGGGGGAAGTATCATTTACCCCTTCACACAAGATAAGAATTAGGTGTTATCCAATGAAAATAATGGGTAGCAGGTTTAACACACAGAAAAGGAAGGACTTCTTCACACAATGCATAGTCAACCTGTGGAACTCATTGCCAAGGGATGCTGTGAAGGCCAGAAGTATAACTGATTTTAACAAAGAATTGGATACGTTCATCGAGGATAGGTCCATCAATGGCTATTAGCCATGATAGTCAAGGATGCAGCCCCATATCTGGGTGTCTGTGGCCCCTGACTGCCAGAAGCTGATGGGAAAGCTATATGGGAAAGAAAGCATAGAGTCAAATATAGTAAAAATCCTAAAGGACTCAAACAGTGCAATAGAATCTCTCGATGTTTGAATAATAAACGTATAGCAGTAGGGATATACTGCCAACCACTTGTCTGGGACAGTGTTGGTGATTATGAAAAGTTCCGGGCAATTGGAGAGGCTACAAAAACAGTAAATTCAATAATACCGAGAAAAACAAACAAGGAGTCCTGTGGTGCTTTTAAAGGCTAACAAATGTATTTATCGCATGAGCTATCGTGGGTAAAACCCCACTTCGTCAGATCCATGAAATGAAAACTACAGTGTGGAAGGGAAACATATAAATGCAGAGAATGGTAAGTCACGAGGTCAGTTCAGATATTTTTCAGCAAACCAAGCAAGTTGTTTTAATTCAGTGTGGAACAATAGATAAGAAGGTAGGAAGGTTAAAAGAGGGGGAAATCACCTTTTATAAGGAGAGAGCTAGGCCAAATCTCTATTCAGACCTGATTTAATGGTGTCAAATTTGCATATGAATTCTAACTCAGCAGTTTCCCTTTAGAGCCTTGATTTGAAGTGTTTCTGTTGAAGCACTGTAACTGTCGCGTCTTTCACGGAATGCACAGGGAAGTTGAACTGGTCCCCTATTGTTTTTTTAATGTTTACCATTCTTGATATCTGATTTGTATCCATTTATTCTTTTGGGCAGAGACAGACCAGTCCAGTTTGTCCAATGTATAAGGCAAGAGAGGCATTATTGGCACATGATGGCTTATATGACATTGGTGGATGAGCAGGTGAATGAGCCCCTGATGGAGTAGCTGGTTTGGTTAGATCCTATGATAGTGTCATTTCAGTAGATATGTGGGCAGAGTTGGCAATGGGGTTTGTTGCAGAGATAGGTGCCTGCCTTAGTGTTTCTGTTGTTTCATCTGTATTTGTTGGTGCATAACTGTTTAAGGTTGGGGAGCTGTCTATAAGCAGGAGAGACCTACCTCCCACGGCCTGAGAGAGTGAGGGATCGTCTTGCAAGATAGGCTGTAGTAATAATGAGGGATTTCAACAATTCCCATATTGTTGGAGTACATGTTATCTCAGGACGGGATTCAGAGATGAAATATCTAGACATCAATAAATGACTGCTTCTTGGAGCAGCTAGTCCTGGAATCCATAAGGGGAGAGGCAATTCTTAATTTAATCCTAAACTCAGCACAGGATCTGGTCTAAGAGGTGAATATAACAGAACTGCTTGGGAATAGTAACCATAATGTAATTTAATTTAACATTCTTGTAGGGAAAAAAATACTAAAAAAATTCACCAAAGTAGCATTTATCTTCAAAAGGGGGATCTACACAAAAATGAGTTAAATGGAAATTAAAAGGAACAGTCACAAGAGTGAAATGCATGCAAGCTGCATGGAAGCTGTTTATAAACACCATAATAGAGGCTCAAATCAAGTGTATACCCCAAATAAAAAAACAAAAAAAACATAAAAGTAAGAGGACAATAAAAGGTCACCATTGCTAAACAACAAAGAAAAAGGCGTGGTTACAGACAAGAAGACAGCCTTTAAAAATTGGAACTCGGATACTGAGGAAAATAGAAAAGAGCATAAACTCCGTCAAGTCAAATGTAAAAGGATAATTAGAGGAAGAGTGGACATGACATTTGTAAAGAGAAATCATACCTCACCCATTTATTATTGGAATTCTTTGAGGGGGTCAACAAGCATGTGGACAAGGATGATGCAGTTGTTGTATTGTACTTGGACTTTCAGAAAACTTTTGACAAGGTCCCCTTCCAAAGCCTCTTAAGTGAAGTAAACAGTCATGGTGTAAGAGGCAAGGTCCTCTCAGCAATTGGTTAAAAGATATAAACCAAAGGGTAGGAATAAATGGTCAGTTTTCTCAGTGCAGAGAAGTAAATAATGGGGTCCCCAAGGGATCAGAACTGTTCAAATTATTCATAAATAATCTGGATAAAGGACTGAACAGTGAGGTGGCAAAATCTGCAAGTGATACAAAATTACTCAGGATAGTTAGGCCCAAAGCTGACTGCAAAGAGTTCCAATGGGATCTCACAAAACAGAGTGAGTGGGCAACAGAACGGGAAATGAAATTAAATAATGATAAATGCAAAGTCATGCACATTGGAAAACATAATTCCAGTTGTTCATTCAAAACGTTGAGATATAAATTAGCAGTCCCCAACCAAGAAAGAGATCTTGGATTCATCATGGATCATTCACTGAAAACATCTGCTCAATGTGAAGCAGCAGTCAAAAAAGCTAACAATGTTAAAAACCATTGAGAAGGATAAATGATAAGACCAAAAATATCATAATGCCTCCATAGAAATCCATGGTGTGCCCACACCTTGAATACTGTGTGCAGTTCTGGTTGCCCCATGTTAAAATAAAATATTAGAATTGGAAAAAGTACAGAGAAGAGTAACAAAAATGATTAAGGGCATGGGGCAGTTTCCCCATGCCCCAAGACTTTTTTTTTTTTTTTAAGAAAAGAAGCGACTAAGAGGGGATATGACAGAAGTCTAAAATTATGAATGAAGCGACTAAGAGGGGATATGACAGAAGTCTAAAATTATGAATGAAGCAACTAAGAGGGGATATGACAGAAGTCTAAAATTATGAATGGTGTGGAGTGGGAAGTATCATTTACCCCTTCACACAAGATAAGAATTCGGTGTTATCCAATGAAAATAATAGGTAGCAGGTTTAACACACACAAAAGGAAGGACTTCTTTACACAATGCATAGTCAACCTGTGGAACTCATTGCCAAGGGATGCTGTGAAGGCCAGAAGTATAACTGATTTTAACAAAGAATTGGATACATTCATCGAGGATAAGTCCATCGATGGCTATTAGCCACAATGGTCAAGGATGCAGACCCATGTCTGGGTGTCTGTGGCTCCTGACTGCCAGAAGCTGAGACTGGATGATGGGATAGATCACCTGATAATTGCCTCTTCTGTTCATTCCCTCTGAAGCATCTGGCATTGGCCATTGTCAGAGGACAGGATACTGGATTAGTTAGACCATTGGTCTCTCCCAGTATGTTACAGAATGTAATATGAAGGGGAAATTCCCCATGTTATAGAGGTGGAAACTGAGGCACAGAGAAGGGAACTGACTTGCCTAAGGTCACACAATAGGCTGGAGCTGGAAATAGGAGGTGGTGCATCCTGGTAGATGTAGCCCAGACAAGCCCAGTCCAGCTCAGAGAGGAAGATGGGCGAATGAGACACCCATCTACAGACCCGTGGCAGCAGCACAGGCAGACACCGATTGACATCAAATAAACCCAGAAAGAAACATTTAATTCAGGTTGACAAACTGGAATGTTTCGATGTGGATTGCTCCACCTCGAAAGGAAATACTTTGTTTAGATTTCCCTGATGGAAAATTGAAACAGTTCAGAAAAACTGAAATTCTCTTGTGGAAAATTTCACTTATGTGGGTAAATTGCATTTTCCATTTGAATACATTTTGTTGGAAAATTCCCAACTAGCTGTACTTTCTGACCTCAGGTTCCTAGTTCTGTATTTCTAATATAAATAGTGTTCAACAATAAAAGGGAGCGGATGCTAGTTAGTGACTTCATCAGCATTTCAGCAATAGCAGGTTGTTATTTTGCAGAGTCTATGAATTTCAAGTGGGGAATAAGCTGCAAGGAACCCAGGAAACAAAGGTGGTGCATGAGGGAAATGTGTTAGTAATTAAGAACAAGAAAGGAAAGAAAATAGAAAAATAAAAATATTTTGAAGGAACACAGCAGCATTGATTTTAAAATAATTATTTGAAAGTTTCCCAGGAGACATCAGCGATTTCTTAATATAAATATTGATAGTGTAGCTAAATCAAATAAATTAAACCTGTATATACATCGTTCTTAGACGGTGATAAACCTTTCAGCTCAACAGCTTATTACACAGACTGCAATCACATCCACGATTATTTAAACATTTTTTCTGGAGCTGCAACAGGAAAGAGATTTGTCTTTACAACCATTCTGCTGCTGTGGCATCTCTTTGAATGCAATCCTCGCGGTAGGTTATCTTTGCTTCCCTATTCCTGATGGCTTTTCAATTTTCTCCATTTCGGGCCTCACTAATGATATTCACCTATCAAGATATACCGGATGGTAAACTTGAGACCAGACCATAAACGCCTGCTATTTTGAACTCACTAATACATCTATAATACGACCTAAGGAACCCCATATAGGGAAATGGTTGAAAGTCAAGCTAATAGAGGGACCATCTCCTCTCCAACATACTACAGAAAGCACAATATCTTCTCTGAGTGTAATCAAAAAGCTATTTGTAGCTGAGCTGTTTAACCCCTTGTTTTCTACAGAAAATCTGTAGTATTTAAGGATCTCATTGAAATCCCACAGGGATTTCCACAAAAATCCAGAGCACCAATTCAGAAAGGCTACAAACAGCAAGATAAATGTTAGCAAGAGGAAGACTTTACCAGCTGTATCTTGTTGAGGACAAATTGTGGGATTTCAGTCGCAAGAAGCTTTAGAACAGGAAACAGTACATCGGCGAAATGAAAGCTTTAAGAAAAAAACAGGAAGTCTGAAGAACCTGAGCGATAATGCTGAAAGCAGCAGATTTGAGGTTGGGGCAGGAAATAGCTAGTGGAGAACAGCACAAAACAGGTGCATCTTAGAATAAGCAAACTGTCAAAACAGCCAGAGATTAAAATCAATTGTTGGCAGGAGGCAAAATTGTGTGAAATTGGCTTGTCTTTTCCTTGTCTGAAGAAGTTCAGAATGGAGAAGAGAGATGGTGTGTACAGCTCCCAGGAGGACATTGCTTTTCTCCTCATTGCATAAAAATGACCATCATTTCTTCTATTAAAGGGTGATTTCAGAACTGTTTTACTATGGATTTAAGAATGACACAGTGATGTGGGGACTTTTGCAGACCCGAATTAAGCAAAGTACATCAGCAGAGGCTTAACTATAAGCATGTGCTCATCCCACTGAAGTCATTGGGTTGGTAGAAGGGGATTTCAGTGTTGTGTCATTCTCGTGGTGGAAAGGCCTTTTCAAAGAGAGAGGTTTTGCAGCATTTCCTAAAGCTGGTAAGAGTCTGGCTTGGCCTGATCTCATCTGGAATATTGTTTCACAGCCAGATCTCCAAACAGAAAATGCTTTGTCCCAGCTCTCCCGTGCTTTGAGATGCATTGTCCCAGAGCAGTGCAGCTGTCATAGTGGTTCAGAGATTGAAATTATGGTGTCTGGTGCAGCTGGGGCTTGAGTAATTGATTGCTTTGAAGGTTAAGACCAAAGCCTTAGACTGGCATTGAGAGCCAACCAGGAGCCAGTGGAGGGACTTGAACACAGGCATGAGGTTCTTGTGGTAGGCCGAGCCATGGAGAAGATAGGAAGTAATATTCTGTACCAGCTGGGACTCATGCATCATCTTCACAGTCAGCTTCAGAGACTGCAATTTACCACAGTCCAGCCTAGAAGTGACAAATGCATAGATTGCCGTAGCCAGGTGAGTAAGGGATGACATTCCTGAGAGAGGTGGAGGTGCAGGAAAGGGTTTTTAGATACTGATGCTCCCTGATCCTCCAAACTTAGTGAAGAGTCCAACTGGACTCTGGAGACTTCACCCCAGATCCTGTCCCAACCTGTGACTGTAGCTAGGTCTGGCATAATTTCGGTGTTGGCTTCCTCCTAAAGATGTGCTGAGTACTCTCAACTTCCATTGACTATAACAGCAGTTAAAAAGGTGTGGAAATCTCTTCAGGAACAGGCTTCTGTTGCCCAGCAACAGTATGGTGCCTCTCCACACTCCAGGACATTGACTGCCTGTCACTTTTTCATCTGTGCATGGTTGGACAGGCTGTTGTGATTGCACCATGGAGGGCCCCCAGTAGGTCACAGGAAAATGCCCTGATACCTTTTGAGGATTGAAACTGAATTCCAGCCTGAATGAACTTTTCATAGGAGCTCGGGTCCAATTCTGTGTAGGTTGCAGGAGCCAATACATTATAATATCATTTAAATGTATTGATGGCACCCTTTCCCCTGCCCACAAGAGAGATCACAGACAGCATAAATCTAAATTGGCAGAAACAATAAAATGACCATTAGAAAGAGGCGACTGTTCAGTTTAATCATTTAATTTGCTGATTACTGAGAAAATTAGATCCTTGGTGATGCAGATGCACAGAAAGCCACATGAGCAGAGACGATGTCTTTTCCTTTGCATACATGTCAGGCTGTGATCCAAGCTGAATGTTGGGCTGATGATCAGTCATATGTGAATGCAAGGTGTCAGGGCATTAATGTACTGGTGTACTATGGAGTCTGTCGTGTGACTAGAGAAAGCAGAATCCACATTCTTGCTTTGCTTGATGCATTGGAAAACATGTTTAGTTCCCTGGCACAAGCACTGTGGAGAGAGAATTAGATGGGGCAATCCAAACCAGAAAAAATGTGCTAGTGGTACATAGCAGGGATCTATTAACATGCTGTAATTTACCAGCAGATTGCAAGTATGCTACATGTGGGGTTTCCATTCATGATTTAATATTGTTTCTGTAAATCAGTTCATTGTAATCTCTTCTGTCTCAGAGAAGGGGATCTTGTTCTTCCTGCTTGCCTGCTCGCAACTCCATTAACAGTAATGAGCATTATATACAGCCACATAAGGGGAGAATAGACATAACAGCATAAACACAGGTGGGTAAGATAACTCTCTCTGGTGCCAGTTCAGCAAACGAGCAGTGCCTACTATGGGGTGGTGATGCTTTTCAAAGCCCTATAGCTCATCTGGTATTAATGGGGAAATACATGTAGTCTGAATGTATGAAAGAAGCAGTCAGCACAGAGAGAGTGGTTAATTCAGACATTCTCTGCAGGAGCTGCTAGCTTCTCTTGAGCACTGAATAGTCTAATATGAGCCTACAACCAGATTTGGCCCCCTTGACTATTTATGTGGGGCTGGTGACAGATGCAGGTTCCGTGGAATCAAAGATTTTCTTTTCTACAGTGCTAAATTTTTAGCCCCTATTATTGTGAATAAAATCAACCAGATATAACCAACACGCATTTCCCTGCCTGAATCTGCTGATAGAAGGAAACAGCTATCATAGAGATACAAACCAACCCCATTTATCTCAAAAACAATACACTTTTAGACAGCAAGCGTCCACAGTGCCAAATGTCCATGGCATATAATATGGCTTTATTCCAGCATCTGAAAGTTCCATGGGATAATTCCTACTCTGGAGAAACCAGATTAATCACAGATGAGCAAGTGGCCGCCACTGTCCATGCCTGGGCAATGTTCCCTTCTGGCCTCAAGTCTGATCTTCAGGACATGATGTGCCAGGACTTTATCTCCAAAGCGGACCATAGGACCAAAAAGCACCAGGTGGTAATGACAAAAGATGACTTCAATCCTTGGATAGTTCTCAATAATGCATCCCCATTGCTGATAAAATCAAACTGTCTTATACCTGGTAGTCACCACTGGCAATGCATATGAAATGCCGCCAATCTCCCAAGGTCTTGTTTAAGGAACATCCTTGTTTCATATCGATATAAGAGGAGCAAAAATGCACAAATTAGAGGAAATCCGTACTGTTGTATATCGTTTCACCTTGTTTTAACTCCAAACCCTATGCTGGTCCTTCATTGCTGAGGCTGCTAAACCACTTCTCCGTAGGACGGTTAGCTGGCTGCGCCTGTGTAAAAAGTTTTCTGGGAACAGAAAGCAGATTTATTGGTCTGTAGCTGCTCCACTCAGTGCATGGGTCTTTCCCCTAATGAAGCGAGATGATGATCTCTTCCTTCCACTCCACTGGTACCTTCCTAACAGTCCAAGCCCTGACAAAGAGTGCCATAATGCTGCACTTATGGCACACCGGAGACGTTCAGGAGTTATGCAGTCGGATCTGATCCTTTATTTTCTCGACAGCAGAGCGAACCTCTTCCAACATAGGAGTATCTACACAGCTTTGGAATTAGGGACTGCATCCACGATTAACGTTCTCCTATCTGGGTATGGTGTCGTTTCAGGATGGTTAAGTACAATCTCATAATAATCTTTCCTTCTTTGCAGGATTTCTTCATGGCTGGAGTGTGTTTTGCCATCAGCCTTGTCTGTCACCATAAACTCCATGTGAAGTCCAGCTTTGCAGCAAAGTGATTGAATTGCTTTGAATGCAGCTTGTACTTTATTAGATCTTATTCCCTCTTCTGCCTCTTTTGCCAAGTTCTCAAAATAAGCATCACAATCCGCTTTTGCTCTCGTCCGAAAAATACCTTGTAAATGTTTACATTCAGTCCCATCATGGCACTGTCTGATCTCAGATTTCTTTGGCAGAATTTGAAATGTCTCTTCAGACAACCCAAGGCATTGGTTGTAGCACTTCAGTTTTGGGATGGCACCTACAGCTTCTCAGATAACCGTGCTTATGGCTGTCCAAGCTGATTCTAGGTTGAATGTTTTATTTGCTGTGACAGAGTCCATGTTGGCAAGTGCTGAATTTTCACAGATGCAGTGTGCCTTGTGTGTCAGAATAGGTGCACTCGTCTGTTGGAAACAGAGAGCAGGGGAGGTACTTGCCATTTTGATAACAAGGAGACAATGGTCAGTATTTGTTGGGTCCTCTGCACCTCTGTAGATCTGATATGACCATCCTATCCTCTGATCACCATCCAGCTCCTTCCTCATCCAGCCATCGTTGAATATTCAGGTCCAGTCAGACCAGTGCTGGCTGGTGCTGTGACATATGCAGTCTGTCACTGCCCAGTGTGGAATGATGAATTGCTTCTCTGGATTTTTCCAAATGACTCAAGAAAGAGGTAACAGCGACTGGGTATAACACGCAAGGCCCTCACAGGGAGAATTGTCTCAGCTTCCTCCTCATTTGGGATTTTGCCTGCTTTCTTTCAAGCAGGGATTATCGATCAATGTTCTTGAGGAAGGTTAAAGCAATGGTCCTGCTCTGTGCTGAAGGTCTTTTCTGCACTGTGGATCACCTTTGAGAGGATTCTCCTCAAGAAAACCTTCTGCCTGCCTTCACCTGCCTCTGTAGTCTGTGCCTACCTCACCTCTGTATACTGGCAGCTAATCTCCCATCCTGTCAGTTCTTCAGCTGCATTCAGCTGAGGGGAGTAGGGGCAGGGATAAGCCACCTTTTCCACTCCCCTTTCCTTAGGCTGGGGGGAGGCCAAAAATGGCCTCCATAATTTAGAACATCCTAAAGGCAGCCGTAAATTATGCAAGCTGTAGAGATCCCATGGGAACTGCTGTACAGCCTGAGGAATAGGGAAAACACTGTGTCCTCAGAATCCAGCTTGCCCCTTGCCTGCCCCAACATGCTCCTTAGGTGGCAATGGGGAGACTGAGTGGCATAGAATGGGCTACCCAAAGATACACCTCTCTTGGAAGGAATCCACCTTTGCCCTTCAGTGCAGCCCTCCAGAAGCTCTGCAGTGCAGAGGACTGTGCAAAAGTGGCCAGGTTATGTGGTAACTTGTCAAGGGCTTTGCTAAGGTCCAGGATCAAAACTTCCTTGAGTGGATTTCTCTTAGCAATTGCCTTCTTGACCTCTCATACACAAAAGGAAATTAGGCTGGACTGGAGTGGCATGATTTATTTTGGGTACAGCTGGCCTTGCTCCCATTTAACACCCCCTCTCTTCATTCCACTCCATCAATCTAGCTCTGAGAGTCTCCAGCATGTTACCTGGCAGGCACTGAAACTAATCCAGCTGGCTTATAGCATCTGATTCACTCTTTTCCTCTTCATAAAGTCAAGGACACACAAGCCTCTGAAAGCAAACCTGGTATTAACCAAACAGAGTCCCGCAGCACTTTTAAAGACTAACAGATTTACGGCTACCCCCTTGGAACTGGTATTAACCAGTGACTCAGGGCCCAATCTTGCAAGATGCTTGGCATGCCTGCCACTGATGTCAATGGGAGGTGAGAGAGGTCAGCAGAGGGTATTGAGAGAGATCTTGCTGAATCAGGTCTAAAATGGATATCGATGCTGGAGGAGTTGCAAAATGCTCCATCAGCTCTCTTGGCATTCCAAGCATAAATTATTCAGGCACAGTGACTTTTTGTGATGCTCCCCATGGTCGACAGAGTCATGAGGCCACTTGGTACCACCTGCTCTTAGCACAAGGAAATCTTATCTATGCCTGCTTTGGATCAACTCTCTGAAACCATCAGCCTCTGGCAACACAGAGCCTCTCATGCCTCGAGAGGCCTGGCTCTCTTTGTATAGCTTGGCAATAGGCATGTACCAGCCCCCGAGTCCTCTGATCACCCCTCTGGAGTGTCCAGCCCCTGATCCACCGGATCCTCACAGAATCACAGATCTTCTGCTCCCAAAGGAACCATGCACCCCAGCTTACCAGTTACACCTGAGATCTCAGCTCTGCTTAACACACAGCACCTCAATATGTTTGATAAAAACCCAAAGTTTATTTAACAAAGAGCAGAGATTTGAGAAGAAGTGAGTGGAAAGAATGAGAACACACAGTTGAATATAAAATCATAACCCACTTTCTGGAGCCCAAAATTAACAAAGAAGCCATTCCCTCCCCTCATAAAGATTAGTTCACCTAAAGTTTCTCTCTGAGCATCAAACAGCCAGACTGATTGTGATCCTCCATTCCTAAAACAAGCCAGCTGGCAACTTGTTCCCTTTGTGCGGGATAACTGGGGGTACCTTTGCATCCCCACATATAGTTCCAGTCATCCATTATCTTCACTTGGAAACAGGATAACCCCCTTCCCTACTGCTTGGTTTTTCCTGTCTCCCCTGGGGACTTTACAGTGACTTGATTCATCTTTTTCTCAGTCTATAAATAGATTTTCATTGTGAAATTCAACTGCAGTATTATGTCCAGTTCTGAGCAACACAGATCAGGAGAGATGTGGACAAATTGGAGGAAAACCAGAGAAGAGCAACAAAGAAGGGGCTAGAAAACATGACTTAGGAGGAAAGATTGAAAAAAACTGGGTTTGTTCAGTCTGGAGAAGAGAAAACTGAAGGGGGACTTAACAGTCTTCAAGTACACAAAAGGTTGTTATAAAGAAGAGGGTGATAACTTATTCTCCTTAATCACTGAGGTTGAGACAAGAAGTAATGGGCTTTAGTTGCAGCAAGGGAGATTCAGGTTAGACATGAGGAAAAGCTTCCTAACTGTCAGGGTAGTTAAGCACTGAAAAAATTCCCTAGGGAGGTTGTGGTTGTTTAGAAACTGGTTAGACATACACCTGCCAGGGATGGTCTACATACTACTTAGTCCTGACTGGACTAGGTGACCTATTGAGGTCACTTCCAGTCCTACATTTCAATAATTCTACATAGATATTACTCAATTTACATATAGCCAGAAGACAAGTAGATAAGCAACTTCTTCCTGAAAGAAACCTGTTTATCACCTTTTGAAGTGACTCATAGACTCTAAGGTCAGAAGGGACCAGTGTGATCATCTAATCTGACCTCCTGCACAATGCAGGCCACAGAACCTCACCCACCCTCATCTACAATAAACCTCTAACCTGTGACTGAGTTATTAAAGTCCTCAAATTGTGATTTAAAGACTTTAAGGTACAGAGAGTCTACCAGCAATTGAGTCATGCCCCCTGCTACAGAGGAAGGAGAAAATCCCCCAGAGCTTTTGCCAATCTGCTCTGAGGGAAAATTCCTTCTTGACTCCAAATATGGCAATCAGTTAAACCCCGAGCATGTGGACAAGACTCAACGATGGTGGAGCCCAACTCACAGACTGTAGGAGTATAATTTTCCATATAGAAACAACCCCTCACATAGTAACTGTATGTACGTTTCACAAAGATTTTAGTGATCGATAAAGATTTCAGTAGAGACTTTACATGGCACCCTTTGGCGAACTAGCACATAGATACTAATTCCCAGGTCACATTTATCCAAAGATGCTTTTTTAGTTTGGGTCCAGTGCACAATTGAATTGTTCAAGCTTTAGGGGGAGTGTAACACCCTTGAAATCAATAACACAAAACGTGTCAAAATGTGGTGAGTCAGCCCTGTAGCTAGTATTGATTGGGCCAAATACTCAGCTGGTGTAAATTGACACAGCTTCCCTGAAGTCCATCCCCTTGCTGAAATCCACGGAGTTACACCAATTTACACCAGCTCGGGACCTTACCTATTGTCTTACTTTTGTTACCAGCAGCCACGCACACTCATGAGTGTTCATGAAAACATACCAGTTTGTTCTCCTGGGAATATCGTTGAGAAAACTTTACTCAGCTTCTCAGCTAGTCTCATGCTGATGGTTACATTTTCAGTAGTCCGCCAGCAACATGACCCCTCTGCCCCCACCTGCTTCCCTTTGTTTTCTCAAAACTGCCTGCTCAACAGTTTAAGAATCAGCTAGGGAATTTTTTGGTTCCCTCAGGAGGAGTAACTCAGCTATTCATAAGCCGAAGCTGGATCCGTTGTGTAGCATGAAGCAATATTGTGAGATCTTTCAGGTCAAAGCTGAGTGGAAGGCTAGAGCTGCGTGAATAATTTATTTGATGACTTCCCCCCTTTTTTTCACATTTCACAGATTGGCCAGAAACAGGTTGTAAAAGTCTCTAATCTATTTATCCTCTGATATATACCTTTAATTTCCACATCAATTAATTCTTGGTCTTGGTCATAAAATGTTTTCTGCAAGTATCCACAGCTCGCACAGCAGCTCATTGTATAAGATATGTTCTTTGACTGGATGGGCAATATAAGAGATCAGCAATGAGATCCCCTGTGAGTATTCTTTGAGCACCATCCAGCCCTTACAGGGCATTAGGTGGGTTGACTGTGGCTAGAAATAGTATGGGACATATAATTAAAGACCTTATCAAAATGCATACACACCCGGGGGTGAATTAAGGTTGCACAGACAACCTTGAATCTGGCATCTCTTGGCTTTTCAGTATATGATTTTACAACTTAAGTAACATAAAACTAATGAACTAATGATTCTATTGCGCCTATTGAAAGAGGGGGACCTTGCCTCTGTGTCCTTGGTGACAGGAAGGTAATATGGCAATGGGGTCTGGCCTGCGAGCCAGGAGAGCTGGATTCTGTTCTTTGCTTTGCCAGGGATTTTCTGTATGAATTTGGGCAAGTCATTTCACCTTGTCAGATCCTCTATTTCCTTTCCTTTCCCTTTGTCTGCTTTATCTACTTAGATGTAAGGCAGGGATTGGAGACCTTTGATTTCATCTGGGGACTCTATATGGTACTGTAATTCAAATAAAAATAGTCACCCAGATCCTCAAAGGTATTTAGATTGCTAACTCCCACTGATAACTCCTGGGAGTTAACCTACTTACCTTTAAGGATCTGGGCCAATATTCCTATTGCATGCGATGTGGCCACTGCTGCAAAGATGGCTGATGGTGTATTGAGTGAGTAATGTTCATAGACAGACACATCTGTGTATGTCCATCCATCTCTTTCAGAGCTGTAGAATGGTAGGTGCTCTTTAAAGGTAAAATATCATTATTAATAAAATATAATATCATGGTTGTTTTCATCGCCCTTACTCTCCTTTTACGTTTTTTCTGGGCGGATGATTCACTCACATGCCCTAGATAACTCATTGAACATCATCTTCATTGCTCCTACCTCTTTCCTGCTCTTTCATTTTTTATAAAGACTCCTTTTGGCTCTGCTAACATGCTCTTAATCTCTCTGGTAAATCAGGAAGGCTGTTTGTCTTTAGCTCTCTATTTGCTTTCTTGAACAAAGACATAAATCTACTCCCTCTGCTGAGACAGGACCACGTTGAATATATTCCTGAATACTGCTGCACCTCACCATAATGCACGGCTTGTAATAAATGGTATCTAAGGATCTATGAATATACCACCTCCATTCTCCAGGACAAGACTTGAATAAAGGTAGCAAAAGGCAGGATGCTCTCCCTCAGCTCCATATTCTCAGGTATTGGTGAATGAGCCACAAGTTCTTGGGTAAAATGTTGCCCTAAGCCCGTTTGACGTTGATCCCTAGACCAGTGGTTTCCAACCTTTTCAGTAACACGGCACACTTCAATGAGACAAACAATTCCACGGCACACCCACTTTTTTCAGCTGAATTGATTGCTCATAAACATCACATTTACACTTACTATGGTTATGGTCTCACTAGAGTGGTTTGCAACATAGCGCATACAACAAGCTAAAGAAGGATTAAATGCATTAATGTTTGAAATTCATTGGAAAAAAAATACACATCTCAATTTTGCCCTTTGGCCACCTATGTTTAGAATGTTCACATTGTTAGAATCGAAAGACTGATACCTCACCTTTCATTTGATTTATTAATTTTCACAAGTTTTATGAGTTGTAATTTTGATTGGCTAGAATATTGTTTAAGATGAAACAATGTTTGTTTTACATTGATTTTCATTACCTTTGTACAAAACGTTATGGCACACTTGGACAGTTCTTACAGCACACCATTGAAAACCACTGCCACCGACATTGAAATCAACAGAAAGACTCACACTGACTTCAGTAGGCAATGGTTGCGACGGATGCCAGTAAATAAACCTAGTCCAAAGCCGACTGACTTTAATGGGCTTTGGGCCAAGAGTTAACGTCATAAATACAACCAAATCAGTGGTAACCATCCATATACTGTGCAGCCTAAGAAAGCGTGGGACTGTAGTCTTTAAAAGTGCCATAGGACTCCTTGTTTGTTTTGCTGAACTAGACTAACATGGCCACCCCTTTGAAGTGGGAAGTCAGGTTGTGAGCTACCTCTCCCTGGTCTCACTGCAGTACAGGGAGATGGGGCTGGCCTGTGGGTAACAGAGCCTGAATGGGATGCAGGCTCCCCAAAACAGCAGACCCCCAAGTGGCTACTTTCTGTGACTGTGCTCAAGGATAACTCTGCAAACACCCCACTGTGAACCTCTGCAGGGGTGCCTTTCCTTTGTGCTGTGATTCTTCCTGTGGCATGATCTCATGTGAAAGTAGAGGTTAAAAAGATGAAAGCAGTTTAGTTGAATTTAGGGCAGCTTTCACTTGTCTGGAAAGGAGAAATGGCAGTAGAGATATCACTGAGATTTATGAAACAAAGAATGGCTTAGAGGAGGCCATTCAGGCTGCTGTAGATCTCATAAAGCCTCTATAAGTTATTTCTTTATGGGTGTTTCACTGGTGTTCATAAGTGCTGTACAAGAACAAAAGGGCACTCAATGAAATGAACAGGCAAAATATTTAAAAGGCAGAAAACAAAACTTAGTTTTAGGCACCATATAATTGTCCTGTGGAACTCCTTGCCTAAGGAGACTATTGGGACAATTGGTTTAGTCACTTTCAGATTTATAAGTATAATACAATAGAATAGGAATTATTTAGGTCCCAATCCTCCAAAGACTTATGCACTGACTAAACACGGTGAGTGGTTCCACTGAATTCAACAGGACTAAAGTTAAGCATGTGAGTCATTCTGTGCAAGATTAGGGCCTTTGACTTTAAGCATCTCACAGCTGGGTCTGGCTTTTGTACAGTACTGTGTATTGCTGCCTCTTAACAAACAGCACCCATCCTGCAATTCCCCTTCAGTGTAGACAGTGGTCTACCTTTGCAAAATACGGGCATTCTGGGGAAGAGAGCCCAATATTAGCCACTGGTGAAGAAAGCAGACTAAGCTAACTGGACCATTGCTGTGGAGTGGAAATTCTTCTGCTTTGTGTTTTTGTCCAGTCTCTTTCATAACATTTTACTTTATAGAATTGTTTGAGTTCAAGGATCTCACTATCGATTCGTCAGACAGGAAGGGCCCTGAGTCCATTGCTCCTACATACTACAGAGGGAAGGGGCACAATACAAGTAGGAATTACTGGAATATAGGAAATATTATTGCCATTCTAGTAGGATTTAGAGACCCAGCTGAGATCAGGACCCCATTGAGTGAGGCACTGTGCGAGGGAGAGAGTATCTGCTCCAAGGAGCTTGCAATCCAAATAAACAAGACAGACAGACAAGGCTGTAGAAAGGGCATATTGTTATCCCAGTTTTACAGGGGGGGGGGCACTGAAGCACAGAGAAGGTGCATGTTTGGTGTTTTGGGGGAAAAGTCCTCCATGTGCCTCTGTTCCACTTTATCTACCATCTTTCCTTCCTTCTGCTGAAACACACAGTGGTCTGCAATCCCTTGGTGCGATTTGGAAGCTTCTTGAAGTGAAATGCCTCCAGCCCTGAACGCTCTCAAACTTGGGGAAAGTTCACGCTCAGATCCACATGTAATGACTGTACCTTATCTCTATGCTGGTTGGATGCTAAATCTAGGACCTAACCACCCCTAAGCTCTGGGGAAAATTCAAGTCTGGATTCAAACTTGCTGTCTTATGTCCACCTCTTGTTTCTGCTACTTTCCAGAGCTCAGCCAGCCCACCCTGCTGTCTCCAGTGAGCTCCCATTCTTTCTGAGGAGTCTGCTCTGAAGACAAAGCTCTGTCCCCAGGTGTCTGTCTAGTCTGATAGCTGGCTCTCCCTGCATGGGGGTGTTCCACACATAGAACAAGAGTGGAATAGCAAGGCTGAGAGCCACCATCTCTGGGGATAGAAATTTGTCCTAGTTTTTCTATGGTGCTTTTCAGAACATAGCTGCTCTTCTTTGGGGCAACTCTTGTCTCTCCTACCCCAAACTCTTTCAATTCCTTGAGCCAGAGGGTGCTGAAAAGACCAAGTAAATATGCTGAGGGAAGATACAAATGTGTGCTCCTGCTTGTTGCTGAAGTTTCAGCTGGAGGTGCCAGCAATAAACACGTGGCATGGCTATACCGGATGCCTGCTCAGCTGCAGGTGTGTGGTAAAATTTGGGTATCAAATGCCAAGTACTTTAATCACCCACAAGGTGCAGGTCTGTGGTAGAAGGTTTGCTAGCTTCCAACCTCATGTCAATGAAACACGTTCCCTTTACATCAGCTGAGGAACTAGCCCAGCAGGACGGTTATGACTTACACCACAGCCAGCTCAGCACTCTCCTCAGCCAATCGGAGCGCTCCCTTTAGCTCTCCTAATGTATACGTGCTGGCTCAGGTCTGATCTTTATTGTGGCAGATGATGGACATTTCAAAGAGGCAAGAACACAGCCTGGAGCTCTGGCTCAAAGATGGAAAAATCTCCTTTTTGACGTGCCAAAAGAGCAAAAAGGGGATCTAAAGTGAGTGATGGGGAGAAAAAATATAGCCTGCTGGGATGTCATTTCTCAGGCTATTCATCACCCAGTGTTAATAGCTTAATTAAACTGTTCACTGTCAACAGTTGGCTGTTGCAGTGGAGATGGATGTTAGAGGATGTCAGCTTTCCTTCATCCTGCTATGGTACCTGTTACCATGATCCCTGAGGCATCTCACAGTCATTACTGCATTCACCATCACATCAACCCACAGGGCTGAGATCCCCAGTTTATAAATCAGAATCCAAGGCACAGAGAGACTAAGTGTTATGCCCAAGGAATCGGTGGCAAAGCAAAGACTTGAACCTAGATTTCTTGAGACCCAAGCTAGCAGGCTGCCCATTGAATCCTCCTGCTGCTGCTCAGCCCGTTAGCTCTCATCTGACTGTGCCAGGTTCTTATTGTTTAAGGGCCAGCATCTTACAATGTGAGTTGGTCTACAGTTCAGCAGGGTGACTCGTATAGTAACGTACTAATCAGCAGGAATAAGAGTGACAGAATGGTCCTATCTAGTTTTTCAGCTAATCAGAGATGCCAAGTACAACTATTGAGCCCCCTATTTCCGCTAGAGGGCGCTGGATAACTTCATATGAAAATCCCACTAGGCGCCATCTGCAATGTCTTTAATAATCCCTGGTTGCAATCCCTACTACCTGGCAAACCCTCTTTGTCATTTTTTCGCTCCTGATTTATCTCCATCACAGGAAACTCTGCATCTCTGCCCTGGAATGCTGCTGACAGCAGAACAAATCTCACCTTTCATATTTTACAGCACCACAAAAGCTTTATCAAACAAATGTGAATAATAAACTAGGTTACGGTGAGCTGGGGATTGGGTCTACATCCACCCACAGGCTGTACATGCACTTTCCTCCTGGCTTAGTAGGTCCTCTGAAGCAAAACCTCAGCCTGTTGCACAGTGTGTAGCAAGAGGTTTATTCCCTCCTCGCGGATGCCAGTCAACAGCTATATAAAATGATAAAGGGGCCACGTCAAGTGGCTGAAGTTATTTTTGAGATGCACAGACTCTTAGGTAATTTTATTCCTATATACTCGACAGCTACCTAGGTTTTTGCAGAACATATATAAAAATCCAAAGTGTCGGCTCCCTATATTGGTTCTGGTTTCCCAGGGCTCGGTGGAGGGTGACGCACAATCAAGGGAGGCACGTGAAAAGAATCAGGTCAGTTTCAACACCATTAGTAAGATGAGGACAGATTCTGCCATTATTATTATCACTGACTAGTCCCTCACTCCGTGAGTAGTTGCATGCAATTACAGAGCAGGGTGTGTCCTGGAGTTAGAAAGCACAGCTGAATAATAAGGGAGCTGATGTTTTGATGAAAGGAGAGATGATAGCATCATTGGGGGGAAAATGTCAGTTGCAGTGTTCCAAAAGACCTCCAGGTCAGTAGTGACCACTAACTATTACTATCTGATGGTTCTTGTATAGCCCGTGGGAAATGGGGGTGGGGATCTATCCAGCTTCCAGCCGCAAGCCATTCACATTGCATCGCTCCTACCCAATTTGCTTACCCCTGCAGCCTCCATCAGAGAGGCCAAAGCGTGGCTTACCTTTCTCCGTTACAGGGTAGCTAGAGTAAGCGCTAGGTTTTGGGCAGAGCTGGGTCAGGAAAGGCTTCTCCTGTCCCATGAAAATTTTTGAGATTCAATTTTTTTGCTGTTTTGCATCAGGATGAAAGCAAGCACTCACCTGGGATGTGGGAGGCATGAGTTCAAGTCCCTCTTCTGCCTGACGTAGAGCGTGCCTCTCCTACATCCCAGATGACTGCCTTAAGCACTGGAGGGAAGCTTACTCTCGCACTGACCAGAAAGTCCATTCTGGACCCAAGAAAACTGCAGTGTGAAAATGTGAAAAAAACCCGATACATTTCTGGGAAAAATTTCAGTTTCAACCAATCCACCATTTTGGTTTCAGCATTTTCTGATGAAAATCCATTATATTAAAAACTTTCCAACTAACTGCTGTACAGGACAGCACTATTTTATGCAACGTCTCGAGTGGTTCACTTTTAATTAAAAACATGGCACTAAAAAACTCAGCTGGTCGAGCAATACCTGGTTACTTTAGCCCTGTGCTCTTTACTCTGATCTTCACTGGCTAAGAAAACTTTGCAGGCTGCCATTCAAAAACTCTTCCAAAAGATTCCCTGCATGTTTGATAGGGGGTCCTGAACACAGCTGATATGTCCAGCTGGTGGACCTGTTCATCCACTGACAGTAACCATGTTCCTTTTCTTTCCTTACCATAGCCGTGCCACTCCTCACTCACACGTATTTGTCACTAAGATAATTGTGGAAGTTGGCCTCCAAGCTCTGGCCAATTCTAATTGCATCTCATAAAAAATGCTGCATAGCTTCTGCTGACATTTCCCCATCGACTCCAGCAGGAGTTCCTTGTGCACAGCTGCGAACAAAATTTAGACCAATACATCTCATTTGCCATAAGAGGAATTTTCTGCTCTCCATTCTGTTCTTTCATTACAGATGCCCCAAGCTAGCAGCCTGAGAATTTCCTTCTATCTTTCCTCAGCTCTATAAATCAAGTCCTACCAAACTTTATCCAACTTAGAGCCACATTGGCCAAAGACCCTTCCTCATCATGGCATGAACTGAGCGAGTTGCTGCTGCTGTCACCTTTACAATGGCAGTGTGATGCATAGAGACTACAGATCCCAACACGCAGAGCTCCAAACTGATCTGGTTGCGTTAGTCAAGATTGAAGAATTGCTTGTCGTGGACTGTTGTGTCTGTGGGCTGCATTGCCATATTAAGGATAACGGCTGAATTTAAGGTTGCTACCTCTAAGGTGCCAAAAAACAAAACAAAAAATAAGACTTCTGGGATGATCCTGACCCCATACAACTATATAGCTGGCAGCATGTACAGATTTCCAGGACAGCTACCTTAAAAAGGGGATGGTCCTGGGAAAACCTAGAGAGGTAGCAACCATAGCTGAATGGTGTAACCCCTGGAATTGCAGGTATAAACACCTCTGCTCTACCGATGGTTCTCTCCACAATGATTCCATCGTGTTCACACTGCATATGAGAAATGGGGGTGGAGTTATTAATTTGTGTGTGATAGCTCCGTGGTGTTCCAGTCAGGGTCCATTGTGCTAGATGCTGTACAACACAGAACAGAGCACTGCCCCCAGAGAGCATAGAATCTAAGCAGCACTGGACTCAATGATTCTCCTGGTCCCTTCCAATTTCAATGATTCTATGATTTGCTTCAATGTCGACAGCATAGCAGCAGCCCCCAAAGAGATAATGGGCCTTAAAACTGGCGTAACAGAAAAAGGGACTTTATTGCTCACCATTTACATGAAATATTTAATATTTCAGCCATAAACTTGCTCTTCTGCCCGTTAAACTGGTATTAAAGTTGGACAGAACCTGGTTTACAATTGCTGATATTAGGCCTATGCACAGCCAGGGTGTAATAAATTGTCACTTTGCAGCAAGATGGCTGCTTTGTCCTTGATTTTTTTCAACCAATGACTGTCATAAGCACTGCTGTTGGTGCTGCACTGTGCCAGGTCTTGATTGGCAACGAAAGTAACAGTGATGAGAAAAGAGGTAATAAAGGGACCTGTCATTTGGGGGAAGGATAGGCCGGTGGATAAAGTACTGGAATGAGAGTCAAGCACTTTGAATTCAATTCCTGCCTGTAGTTACAGACTTGCAGTATGACCTTGTCTCCCTGTTCTTCACTTTCCCAATTGTGAAATAGGAATAATAATTTTGCCTTATCTTTTTAGATTGCAAACTCTTCAGAGTAAGGATTAAATCTGTGAGTGCAGAGGCTAAGGCCAAGAGCCCTGGATGTCATCTGGAACCTCTCACTGCTGACTGGAATAAAAACAATGAGGAAAAGCCAAGGGTATGGCAGACAAATAAGAAAAGGAAAGGAGTATACCTCTGGATATTGTGTTCCAGTGTGTCACAGGTTGATTGCATTTGTGGCCTTAAGTTTCCCCTGAGATTTTAGCTCAATACAGCACTTTTTTCACTTTCTGGCATCAGTGGACCGTCACAGGCTTTCACGGCTGTTGAGTTCTGCCTCAGCAACAGATGCACTTCTGTACCAAGTGATGCGCTTCTATACATTTCTTCCTGGACCCGAGAAACCTCCCTGAGGAAAGTTTCATTGAAACGCTTCCGATTCACTGAAAAGTTTCAGTTGTAATGAATTGATATTTTCCACTGAAAAAATTCCCAACCAGCCCTGATTCATTAATTACCATTTGCAAAGCACTGTCAGAACCTCAGATGCTAGGAGAAAAGTATTAATTATTAATAAAATGAGCTGCGTTTCCTTACCTCACAGGAGCAGAGTGGCCTTTTCAGAGGTAGCATGCTCCAGTGGGTTGGGCACTGAACTGGGAGCCAGGAGCTCTACTGCTCACCCAGTGGGTAACATTTTACCTCTCTGTTGTCTCCCTCTATAAAAGGAGAGTAGCGATACTCGCCCGATTTTTGATATCTTTGGATGGAAAATGCTAAACATTGTTATTAGTGGCAGATTTTCAGTGTGTTGGCTGCCTAGCATTACTGTGGCATCATTTCTAGTAGTAATCTAAACCAAACAGCTGGCAGGACTGACAGCTGGACAGTTCCAGCGGGTAATATAAGGGCAAAGTCTGAGCCACCCATTTCGGCAGGAGTGCTACCACCACTTTACACGCTCTCTGGTAACGCAGCGGCAGAAGGAACTAGTCATTAAAAGCATGAGAAGAAATGTTTTCATACTCATTTTGAAAGGGTCTCTTTGTTTTCTCTAGAGTCCCCATTAAAACATTATAACTCTGAAAACACTGTAAAATGAAATGTTGAGAAACAGATTTGGGGGTTGCTTGTTTTGGATAATATTTGGATGGGCAAAGCGTGAAAACAATGACCCGGCCAGAAAAAATTGGCTCCTTCTGCAATGCTGTAAGAAGGTTGGTTTACTGGAAAATGAGAATCCTGGAAGCACGCCATAAGATTAAATGGTGAGTGAACTCCTAGCTAAGAGGCAGGGCTCAGTTGTGCCATACAAAGAGGTGTTTCAGGAAGGGGTCCTATATAGACCCAATTCTGGATGTCTTGCTTTCTTCTCTGCTTGCTTTCAGGATAGGAGGGCACATAAGCAATTATATAGCCCTTTTAATGGAGTAAACCGCGTAGGGTAGAAACAGAAGCATGAATAAAATGCCTCAAAGACAGCCTAGAGTTTCTCTTTCTGCACACTGAACTCTGGCAGGTGGGCTCTTAGCAATTCCTCTGGGGTACAGAATACCTCACTGGATTGGGCTCATATAGGTGAGCAGATTACAGTTGCTTTGAGACCACATTTGGGAATGGGTCTTGATGGAGTTTGGCCAGGATCTCGATATCATTATCTCTTCGTACACACAGCACCAACATAATTGTACTATGATGGATTGTGTTTCAAAAGTAGGATTAAGTTTACCCTTTGTGTTGACCTTAATGATGTGATATAAATAGGCTACCATTGTGGCCGGCCAGTGGGGTCACTGGAACTTGCCATTGTGCTACAATTGTGATTGTATCTTCTGTGTTGAAACTGAACACAATAGAGGGCAAGCATGCACATTGTCTAGTAGTTCAAGCATGAGAATGGGAGTTAGGAATTTTGGATTCTGTTTCTGCCCTGACTCTAACTTGTTCCGTGATGACCTTGGGGGAGCCACATAACAAAACTACATCCAGAAGGGTAGCCGTGTTAGTCTGTGTACAGCGAAAACAACAAGAGTCCTGTGGCATCTTAAAGATTAACAAATTTGGGGGGGCATAAGCTTTCGTGGGCTCCAACCCACTTAGAATCATAGAATAATAGGGATCGAAGAGACCTCAGGAGGTCATCTAGTCCAACCCCCTGCTAAAAAGCAGGACCACTCCCACTAAATTACCCCAGCCAGAGTTTTATCTAACTGGGCCTTAAAAATCTCCAAAGATGGAGATTCTACCACCTCCTTAGGTAGCCCATTTCAATGCTTCACCAGATCCAGATGCTTCACTTCATCAGATGCATTCATAACAAGGCAATGTTAAGTACAGAAAAAATATGGATCCAGAGTCTAAGCTGCTATAAATTGACTTTAAAGGGCGCGGTGCTGATTTACATTATCTAAGCATGTTTCATCATCATATTTGTGACAAACAAATGTCCTAATCTATGAGAACTCCACAGTATTGGAAAAAAGTTAATCCTAATTTTACTATTGATCTTTTATGTTCCTTGCATTTCTCACAGCTTGCATAAAGGAAATAGGGTACTCATTTTCTAATTCATTTCACTTTCTGGCGCTGGGTCGCTAATCAGGCTGAGGAAAGGTTGATGGAAAATATTTCTTTTTCCATAAAAAATTAGGGTTTCTGTTGACAAAATGAACATTTTTGTGGAAAGTTCCTGCATTCCTCAAAGATTCTTGAGTTATTTAATCTGTTAATCTGTTAGTCTGAAACCTAGAAAAAAGAAACCTGAGAAAGCAAAAAGGTTTTGTCTCTGAACAAAATAAAAACCAACAAACAAAAAACCTAACAAACCTGTTGGGGTTTTGGATGTTTTAGGCTGAACTTTTTCAATTTGGGGTGGCATAAAATATTTTTTTAAATTGTATTTCAACTAAATGTTGAAAACCCCATTTTCTGACCAAACAATTGCAGTTTAGGTATAGGTTGGGCAATGTTTATTCAGTTTAAAATCAGTTTCTGACGCGGTTTTTTGTTTTGTTTTTTAATTTCAAAGCTTGAATTCAACACTTTGGGCCCAATCCTGCAAGCTCTTTTACACTGAGGAGCCCCACTGGCTTCACCTTGCAGATCAGGACTCTGAGGATGATGTTGAACTTGACTTAACAAATGTCCTTTTCGTCTCTCCAGGTAGCTGTTCCCATGGCTGTACAATGGGGATAATAATATTTACTTGCCTCATCGAGGGGTTGTGGGGATGAATCATTTAGACTTAGAAGAATGCTTTGGGATCACCTTGGAGGCTGTGCAGAGGAGTGAAGTAAATTATTATAGTAAAAGAAGAGGAGGGGGAATCTGAATCAAAGTGGTTGATGCGCCTTTTTCTCTTTACACAATAGCAATATGAGGAAGCCATGGGGGGACAGCTGAGTCCTTAACAATCATTGTCACAACCCATCCCCGATCTCTGCAAGGACACCACTCTGTTATGACGGGACCCAGCTGTGAATCCCATTTGTTGTGAAGCCCCCTGGATCCTTGTGGTGTCTAGTCACTGTTCCTAACTGTGGGTCTCTCAAGTGAACTTCCAGATAAGACCGTGTGTCTGACTTCCTTCTTCTGCAGTCTGGCCACCTATGATCCTAAACCCTTTGCCTTAGCTCTCCTGAGCCCCCTGTTGCTTAGACATATTCCTCCCGGAGACCACCTGTCTGTGGGTGCTCTGGGTTCCTATTTATACACTTCAGGGACAACACGGCAATAAAGCCACGAAACACAGACTGAGCAAAGGCATTCCTTAACCACAAACCCATTACTCTTAAAGAGTGTGAGAGAGACAAAGAGTTCTGAATGGACCGATTTGATCCCAGTGCCCCAGTGAGTCCTGAGTTTGGTCTGAGTCCATTGGCCAGGAAAACTTCTGGCCTTCTTGAGCTGGCCATCTTGCTTCTGGTGATGAGATGGCCCCTTGCTCAGAGCAGCAGCCTCCTTTTTAAAAAGTCCCCATCACCTTTCTTGCCTATGTTCTTCCACTGTGGACTTGCTGGGCGCCAGCCCTTCTCTTGGTGTCTGAGCAAAACATTGTTCATATCAATGGCCCCTACTGGTAGAAAACCTCTTGTTCCACTACAGTAGGACCATTCAATGTTGAAGGCCATTGATTCCACTGTCTCAGCTTCCTGGACATAGTCTTTCCACTGGGTGTCAAGTCCCTGCTCCCAGATGGATGCTCTAATCCAAAATAAGGGTCATACTCATAAATGGGGTTTTCAGGAAACAATGTGGAATTCCTAACTTGACACAGACCTAGCCCCAAAGAATCACACCTTTGTTTACTAAATATATGCAAACATATGAGGCCTAATTCCATTGACACTCTGCTCAGTGTGCACTGGTTTCTGGTCATTTCTAAGACTGTCTCCACTACAGGTGCTACAGCTGTGGGGTTGCAGCTATGCAGCAGTAGTTTAGACAATTGCTACGATGACAGAAGATTTTCTGACTGGTGTAGTAAATCCAGCCCCCCACTCAGAGAAATTCATCCATCCACCTGGATGTGTCTGCACTGGGCTTAGGTTGGTTGATCTATATCTCAGGGGTGTGAATTTTTCACACCCTTGAGTGACACAGCTAGGTTGACCGACGTTTTATAAATAGACCAGGCTTTACACACAGAACACAGTGGATCCTGGCATAGGGCTCCCTGGGGTTTTGAAAGATTTCTACTCTATTGCTATATACAGGGCTGTCCCAGGAGTGGGGAGGCAGGGTCAATTGACCTATGGGGACCCCAACCTACCCCCTGAGCTGAGGACAGCAGAGTGGGCCGGCCCAGAGGCCAGGCTCTGCACTCCCACTCTGCCCTTGGGCCGACTGCTTCACCCTGAGGGTGGAACGACCTGGTCCAGATCCCGGGCTATATGCTCCCACTCCACCACTTGCCGCCAAAGACAGTGGGGCGCAGAAGTGGGCAGCGTTGCAGTCGGGGGGCAATGGTGAAGGCCCTGGGCTGCCCTGCTGGCGGTGGGACAGTGTGGGGCCCGTGGAACCACAGGGCTCGGGGCAGTCGCCCCACTTGCCTATACACTACAGTGGCCACACCCTAGGAGAGGGAGAAGAGAATCCACTCACTTTACATGCATATTTATTTCATTTTGTGTTTGAAACCTCCGTGTTACAGTGCTTGGAGCCCTGTACGACCAAATGACAGAGAGACAGATCTAATCATACTTGAAACCTCTTTGAGATAGGGATTGTCTTTTTGTTGTATGTTTGAACAGTGTCTGGACTAGTGGGACTTGGGCCTCTAGACATTATTGCAATATAATTAATGAATCATAATCATCCTCTATCAATCCAGTACAAACAGCGAGCTGTTCTGTCCTAGACATCAGATTAGACGGATAGATAAGCAATTAGATTAGATCACTATTTAGAGAGAGATTAGAGTTATTACATAACTGGAATGAGCGAGCGAGAGAGATTCTTCCTCAAGTGAGAGTTGTACTGGGGAGTCACCTCGTCTTACTATCATTGGTGTAAAGCTACAATGGCAGCAGAACGGAAAGTGGAATAAGTCGACTGTGAGCTATTGTTGTTATGTCCCCTGGGAGACCCGTGGTAACCACAACAGGGCTCTCGGCTTGTGACAATTCGAGTAAATGTGATTAATATGTGTATGTTGGGTATTGCAAGTGTCTGACTGAAATGCACGCACTGCAGAAATCCTTTATCATAAAAAGAGGAAGGCTTTACACACAGTGTACATGCATTCCCAATGAGGGAGTCTCTCTGCACGAGTGAGAGTTAGCAGAACAACAGGAACCTCAAAGGACTTGGTCATAATTTGGGGTAGTTAAGATCACCCCCCTGCATGTACACCTCCCCTGCAGTTATATACATTAGATGGGCTGGGCAATGTTGCTGTGTGAGATTCCTTAAAGCCAGGGCATGGGCTGGGATTCACACAAAGCCTTCAGAGCATGGACTTATGCAAACACACCTTGGCTAGCTAATAACAATGGAAGGTGCAGCAAACCGTATGGCTTGGTCCTACTCCACTGAAGTCAGTGAGCTTTGCCTTGATTTTAATGGGTGTAGGTCAGGCCCATAGGGAAGAGGTTGAATATAGATTTCCTCACTAGGAAACTACTCAGTCCTCCTCAGAGGGTAGAACTTTCTTTGTCCCGTCTGCTGCAGACTTGGAGCTGGGGCAAGCAATTTATTGAGGCTGGAATTTTCAGAAGGGCTCAAACCCCACAACCAGGGCCAGGTTCTCCAAACATCTCAGCTCCTACTTAGGCTCCTAAATTCATAGTGTTGAAGGCCATTTTGTTCATCTCCTCTGACTTCCTGCATAACAAAGGCCAGAGAGCTTCACTCAGTGATTTCTGCACCACACCCTTCTGCTGCACACACCATTTTTGTGCCACTATAACTATGTCTGTTGGGGTATGATTTTTTTTTTTTTACTGCCAGTTATACTGGTCCAAGCTCTAGTGTAGATGCAGTCAAACTGCTCTAAAGGTTCTTTATATTAGTATAGCTTATTCCCCTTCAGCTCTACTGTTGACCAGTGGCTGGAGCACTGGACTGAGATTCAGGAGACTAGGATTGTATTCCCAGCTATGCCATTGTCCTGCAGGTGACCATGGGCAAGTTGCTCCACTGCTCTGTGCCTCAGTTTCCCTAATGGTAACATAGGAGTAATGCTCCTGGCTCCCTTGGTAAAGTGCTCTGAGCTCTACTGATAAAAAGTGTTGTATGAGAGCCAGCTAGTGTAGTGAGGCATATATCTCATACTGTCATCTGAAGACTTAATGGGAACCTGAGAGCAATTAATGCACTTGGTGGCGGGGGCGGGCAGTGGAGGCCCAGACCCACTTGAGGATTAGACCCAGCTGAGGAGAAGCTGGGAGTTTGAATTAAAAATAAATCCCAGCTGTGGAGAGCAGGGTAGAGGGTGACTATTAAAGATAGGGGTTCAAGGAGGTGAATACTTCTCGGGGTCCTCATGGAACTCCAACGAAGGGCCAAGAGAGACAATGGGACATCATCAGGGTGGAGTGAACTCCTGGGGTGAGCCCACACAAATGGGCAGGCCACAGAGAGTTATGATTTGGGGTTGGGTCTCTGGAGGAAAGAGGCATGGACACAGAGAGGCAGACAGTAGTGTGTTATCAGAGGAGAAAGCCCTGGGAGGCATTGCTTGGTACAAGATCAGGAAAGAACTCTGCAGGGCTTGCGTGAAGAGTCTGCAGAGAGGTGAGCCCAGGAATGGGCTGGGGAAAAGGGCCAAGGTAGGAAGTGGTCCACGGAGGCAATTAACATGGGGTAAAGGGAGCGAGTAGAATTTGATGTCTTCAGCCAATCAATGCACCCATGTCGAAAATTTCCTTCACTTTGAAGTGCCTGCCGATGAGACAAGGTGAACTAAGTAGTCAGAAGGCTGAGGGACAGCCTGGATTTTGAAGAGGCTAAAAGGAAGGAAAATTCGTCTTAGACATTTCTGAACTTTAAAGGCATCTCCTTAAGATTTTTCTAATCAATTCTCTTCCCTCACTATCAATCTTCATTAAATAAACATTCTTTGAAAAATAACGGGTATAACATGTCTCATAATTCAGGCCACTGTTCCAAGGGCATAAACCCACTTGGCTCTGATTTCTGAACAGTTAAAGATTTGATGCCGTGAGGCCCAGTGCATGCAAATGACTTTATTCTTCCCAGGCAATTTTTACGGGCTAAAATTATTGAAAGCATTCCCTTTGTTATTCTCCCGCTATTTTCACCTCTTCATATCTGGTGTATGCTGTCACATCTCAAAGTGTCTTCCAAGTCTCTAGTGCTATTCTCAAATGCTGGAAGTAAGTTGTCAATGTCCAATGCAGCTCTACAGCATGTAAATTCATCTTAGCCAAAACTGATTAGCCAAGTTACAGCCGGAGTCGTTGACTCTAGAGCTAGGAACTTTGCTAAAGACATCCTTTGAACAAACACCACCCTGATTGCAGCACCCCTAACTAGCGCCCATTAGAAGTATGTGTTTTCTCCCACGGGTTCCCTCTGTGATATGCTGTTGCTATCACTGTGCTTTAAAGTCTGAAATGTACCTAGAGGAATAGACCAGGAAGTTTCAAAGCGAAGTATGATACATCGTTGTTATGCTGACGTGCCTAGATCCTCTTCCTAGATCTGCTATTTATTTATAGTAGGTTCTTTGGCAAAGTCACTTGTGTACTGTGCCTCCATCCCCCATTCTGTAAAATGGGAATGGTAATCCTCATCTGCCTCGCATGGGAGTTTGGCGTTTTCATTCATTAATATCACTAATGTCTTGAGCGCCTGGCAGCAGTATTCATAGACTGTTCCCTGGCTGTCTATGAACAATGGGGGGGAAGACTAGCTCGGGTCCTAGTCCCAACGCAGCTATTGATGTGCTGGGTGATCTTGGGCACATCACTTTCATTTCCTGTGCCTCAGTTTCCCCATTGTCTCAAGAGGGTTAATTATGTTTACTGACCTCATAGAGTTTAAGGTCAGACGGGACCAATACGATCATCTATTCTAGTCTGCCCTCCTGCACAATGCAGGCCACAGAACCTCACCCACCCACTCCTGCAATAAACCTCCAGCTCATGACTGAGTTATTAAAGTCCACAAATCATAGTTTAAAGGCCTTTTGGAGAGTGCTTTTAGATCGACAAATGAATGTGGTATTGATCGCTTTAGCAGACAAAACATGTCTGGTCCTGAGCCATGGAGTTTGGAGCCAGATCCTAAATTTCCCCAAAATATATGGTGTCTACATTGAGGAATTCCATGCAAGCCAATGTAGAGATAGGAGCAAGCTTAGATTTGGACTGCCCCAAAATCAAAGAGTGTTTGAGTCATCTTTAATCAGTGAGGGCCAGAATGTACATTGGTGTAAATCAATGTCACTTCATTAGATTCAATACAACTACATTGAGTTACACCAGTAGGAATGAGAACAGATTGGAAAGATCCAAAGTGTGTATTACGTCGCACAAGCAGTATAGCTTTCTTGCTCTCACTGCAGTTTAGTGAGCCCCTCACATCATTACTGCAGTTCTCGAGCTGACATGTATCTGCCCATTTCAGACGTCTAGTGTGTGAGAATTCATGGGAGAACGCCACTGACTTCAGAGGAGGCTGTCTATGTGATGCTGCTGGAACAATGCTGATTTACACCACTTCAGGATCTGGCCTTGACTTCATGTGCCTGCAGCCAGTCTCCATCCTTCCATAACCAGGTTCCGATAGATCCACCCTGAATATCCAGGCTAGCTAACTGAAGTAAGATGATCCCATCAGTAACACCGTAACAAACCGTAGTCAAGACCCAGGTCATAAGGGGATGAACAACCGATGTCTGCATTCAGATTAGCCTCCATGATGGGCAAAGTCTGGAAAGAAACTCTTCTGCTCACAAACATACTGAATACTTATGATACAGATAACACAAATATGTATCTTCCTGCCATCCTCTGATGACCTTCAGGGTGTCCTAGAGCCGTGCTTAGCGTACGGGGCATACATTTATCATCTCCAAAGATGTTGTGGAAATACACCATAAGGAAGGCATCTAAACTGGGAAAGTCTGTGAACGCTTAGAGATCACAAGTCAGCATGGTTCCCTGACTTCTTTGTAATCCTGGGGAAGGAGAGAAGTGGAGATAGAAATCAGATTTGAAAACACACAATTTATCCATCTCTGTGGCTCATTGCTCAGTATTTCTTGTCACTTGGGATTCTGTGCAGAGGCTCCAGTCAGAGAGAATAGGAATTGTACAGCCCTTTTGGGGGCAACACTCAAACCTTCAGTGACGTCTCCTATGATGGAGGGGCTAACATGCATGTATTCCCCATTCTGAGTCCCCAAGATGGGAACATGGTGAAAAAAGTGCCTGTCAGCTTTAAAGGAGCCATTCACTGGGCTTGACAATTCTAACCCGCTTTGCTCGAGAATGGTGACTCCTCAGAGTGGCTGTTTTGCCAAGCCAGATGGTATTTCAAAGGCACAAGATTGGCTCAGCTCAAGGAGACAGAATAGGGCTGGATTCCAGTTCACTGAGGCTCTGACTAAAACCAGGGTTGTTCTCTCCATGCAGTTATATCTCTAGCACCTTTTATTTTTCTATTCCTGTTCCATGCTGTAATTCTGGGCTTTGTTTAAATACATCCTCTGAAAAGACACGCAATAGGGGTAGTTTTATGGTAACTCCCTTTGGGTCTGATAGGTTGGAAAGTTCATTGTGGAGTTCATCCTGGCCAGTGTGTTTGTTTTCACAGGGCCAATTGACTCCCAATGTGAGGTAAACATTGTAGTAAGGCAGGCAGTGATGACTACAGCCGGAGGACTGAAATCTGCCCACAGTCACATCGCTGCAACCTGCTCTGAAGTCTAGGGCTTTGCAGAGGTGTTACCAAGGGGCAAACGTGGGCTAGAATTTTCAGTACAGTGCTGCCATTACCTGTAGGTGATCATAGGTGCAACAGGGAAGACAGGAGAGAATGCAACATTTTGATCAAGCTGCAGCTGTCTTTTGCGCAGTGCACCAGACCAAGAACCCTAAACACATCCTGAAATGTCTCCAAGGGTGAAATCGCATCATTGCATCCTGAGGCTGTGTAGTGACGGCATTGGTGCCCCAGTGTGGTGGTGCTGTGTGCCCACATCTAAAGGTTTTATTGGGATGACATAGCTTCAAGGGAAAGTGAGACATAGGTGCCAGAGGGGAAGCATACGTACAACATAGCCATCCTTTTCCCGACACCATCTGGTGACGTGAGATCAACAGACGCACATGTTCTTGTTACCGTTAGCCAGTACTGAAGCAGGATAGATACTGACGTATGCTCTCTGATGCAACGTTTCTTGAGTCACCGGTGTCATTAATTATGTGAGTTTCAGTAAGCTGAAGTGGGAACAGAACAAAACTCTCAGGAGTACTCTAGAGATGATACTGAACCAAAACCCATAGCCTTGACCACCCCCAAACTTTGGGCGCGTGGAAGAGAGGAATTTGAAATCTGGATCCCAGTTTGCAGCAAGGACCTGTTTTTGATTTCCAGACATGGTCCATAGTTCGCTGACATTAGTGCTGAGCTTGCAGAGTGATGATCCGGGAAAAGATACATTAGGTGCAGCCTTCTCTGATTCTATGTCCAAAATCACCCAAGCTCTAGCGTGGATATTTGGGTAGTAGTAAGGATTGTCTAGTTCTAAACGGTTTAAGAACCTGACACACTAACTGGTGATAGATGTGTTAAGAATGGGAAAGATAAAATATATAAGTGAATAATTGAAACTCCCACCCCTTGCTTCATGCCATTGGGTAGCCTCTAGATTCATTCAGTGTGTGTGCCTGGCTTGCAAGATGAAGAATGGAATCTCACAGGTTTGGGTCAAATGCACGTGGCTGGTAACCACTTCTGCTCCGATAGGCTGGAAAACTGCCTTCCTAGCCAAGCTGCTGGGGATAAATTATATTTTACAAAAACCTGTGGCAGCTCAATGTTCCAGGCTGCTCATTCGACCACAGTAAGGCCTAAAAGGGATGGCAGAAGAGCAGGCAGATGTTATCGGTCAAAAGACACAGAAGGAAGGACGAAATGCACCTCTCTTATTATAACTCCACATGTGCACTCTCCGTGCTTATATGTGACACAGCCCAGCAATGCAGGGAGCAGCTACACGATACTATGTATCTGGGTACACTGAGGAGGGTGCAAGGTCAAAAGATGAGAGTGAAATTCTGGCTCCACTGAAGTCAGTGTGGGGTGGCAGGTTGTCATTATCAGCAGTGGGGTTTGATCCCTAAGTGCCTATAATCAAGCAGTGAGGCCCATATGGTGTCACCACCCAGAATCTGCAGGCTGTCTCTGAGTAACAGCGAGAGGTGAGAACTCCCTTTTCTACCTCCTCCCCCAGTAATCTCAATGAGGTGTTCACTCTGAAACCTAAAGATGGGGCTTTAAACATCAGCATTAACTATTTTATTGCTAATCATGCTGAGGAGGGTGAGAGAAAAGCTCATGGGAGCAAATGACTTGGGAGATGCTAGAAGGAATGACATGCCAAGGGGAGCAAGGGGGACAGAAACAGACACAGATGTGGGAGAGAAACAGAGAAAGGAGGCTGGGGAGTTATAGCAACAGAGGTCCCAAAGGGAAGCAGGCTTCCCCATTGAGCAATGCTGGATACAATAAAGCATTTAACGAATAATGCTAATAACTAATAACATTTAGTTACAACATAAACGCCAAATGCAATCTTTGATCTTTATGCAAAGCTGTCACTGTGATCAATGGCATCCATATTGCAGATTAAGGGTGAGCAGAGAGTCCTATGTGGACACCCAACCCATGATCTATAATTAAAAATGGAATTTTAATCTCACCATGAAATGACACGGTGGCCTAGACTGCAGTTGCCCCCTCATATAAATATGCCACACAACACATTTCTATTGTCTATTTGATAGATTGTGGTAGGCAGTGCTTTATTTTTTTTTTTAAGGGACCTGGGGCTACTGCCAGTGGTGGCAGGAGCTGGGGCTGCATCCCTGTGAAAAAAAGGTGCCGGTACTCAGTACCCCATAGTACGATCACAAAAAAAGCCCTGGTGGTATGTGGAATGCCAATGACCCTGGGTCGGTCATCAGCAGCAGGGCTTGAACTTCCAGCAGCTGGATCTTAATGCATGCACCTCTACTGCCTGCACTAAAATACCTACTTCTCTTAGCCACAGTTGTAGCAGGATCTTCAATCTCTGTGTGGCCGAGCGACCATTAGCGGTGGACAAGCCTGGATTATGGACTGATAGGATTGATGACATTTTCTCTTTATGACTATGTCACTGCAACATAATATATCCCAATGAGCACCCACTCATCAAGAAGGACAAAATAGTGCTTTGCATCAGGTTCCTGAACAAGCTGACTGGAATGTGCTGTTGGTTGGGAGCCGTGGTGACATGGCTCGTCATCTGCTATACAAAGAACACCAGTAGATAGGAAAGGGTAAGGCAGCACAATAGAAGTTAAAATAGAACAGGTTGGAAAAGAATATTCCACTAAAAAATTCCACGTATTGGTCACAAAACATTTTTCCTTTATTTTTTTTAGCAACTGAAAAAAAAATCAGCTGAAAACCCTTGGGGGGAGGGGGGGATTATTTTAGGTTTTCAAATGAAAACTTAATGAAAATCTTTGAGCAAGGAAGACATCTTCTGTGAAATTTTCATTTACTCAAAAACTCAACTTTTTTGAAGCAGTGCAACTGTTTTAACTTTCCCTGAGGATCTCAACGTGGCTTTTCTCTGCAGTGCTCAGATACCGTGGTGATGGGCGCTCTAGGAAGTCCTAATAGGGATACATGTAGCTTTTTATACTACCAGAAAATACATATTTACTAAGTATCAGCAGGGCAGTGTTGTTATCCCCATTTTACAGATGGGGACAATGAGGCACAAAGAGACTCAGTGGCTTGTCCCAAGGCAGGGTTGGAAATAGAATTCAGGAAGCTGTGACAGTCCTTTGCAACTAATCACTCAGCCATATCCTTATGAAACAACAGAGTGGATTTGATTTTAAACTATTACCCCCAAAACACTCCCAAAGTAGGTCTGTTGTTTCCTTCTCGCAGGATTCTGGTGTCTCTCTCTGTTCATGGCTGATAATGTCACCAGAACTCACAGATGGAATTGTGTTCTTGTTATGCACAATTCTGGAAGAGGCTTATTCACGCCATTCTGCAGTTGTTCAATAAAATCTGCCTTGCCGCTTTTTCTGAGGCTCCAGATCCCTTTTTCTTTCTCCCCGGTCACCCTCATTTTCCTCATCCCAAGAGCTTATCTTTTTGTTACTCCACGAACTATCACTTCTGGGATGGACATTTTCATTTCAGCTCATTGAAGCATTTCCCCCCAGTTCAAGCCTTAGTAATGATGGTGAGGATGACTAGGATGCAGGTCAAAGTGGCACGTTGTGCACTCATTGACACCCAGGGTAATTCTCTATATTTACACCACTGTAATGGGGATCAGAGTTGGGCCTAAGACTTTTAAAGGGCAGATCTTCCAGCAAGACTAAAGGCAGACACACTCTGGGGGACAGAATGAGGCTAATTCATCTGACAACCGCTGGGAGATGAAAGTGCTTTCTATTATTCATCTTTAGCCCTAGTCCATGGAGGTGGGGGCTGGGTTTTATCTTGCATGAAATCCTGACACAGATGCAATACAGGCCTGCCCACAGAGGGAGGTAACAGAGGCTGATTTTGACATGTTTGGTACAACAACAACAGTAAAGGGGGTTGAGTTTTGAATAGCATGGGCTTGAGCCTCAAGCACAGAGCAGGCTGTGGTAGGGTAAAATTTCCCCTTAGCGCTGCTGAGGCATCTTAGTCCTGACCTGCTGGGCCACTCCCTGTCCTGAACCCCTACTGAGTTCTGCCAGTGCTCCTCAGACCTTTCCTACAGCACCCTGGCTTTGTGGGACCTCGGACAAGTCACTTCCCATCTCTCTGCCTCAGCTTCCCCTTCAGTAAAATGAGCTTAATGTAGTTCTGTTTAGACTGATGGTCTTGAGAAAGCCACCAACTTCTCACCACCAACCCCCCTCTTTTGTCTTTTAAGCTGTATAGCCCATACATAGAATCATAGAATCATAGGGTTGGAAGGGACCTCACAAGGTCATCTAGTCCAACCCCCTGCTAAAAGCAGGACCACTCCCACTAAATCACCCCAACCAGGGTTTTGTCTAAATGGACCTTAAATATCTCCAGATGGAGATTCCATCACCTCCCTAGGTAACCCATTCCAATGCTTCACCGCCCTCCCAGTGAGAAAGTTTTTCCTAATATCCAACCTTGACCTCCCCAGCTGTAATCTGAAACCATTGCTCCTTGTTCTGTCCTCTGTTACCACCGAGAACAGCCTAGCTCCCTCCTCTTTGGAGCACCCATTCAAGTAGTTGAAGGTTGCTATCAAATCCCCCCTCAGTCTTCTCTTCTGTAGACTAAATAAGCCTACTTCCTTCAGTCTCTCCTTGTATGTCATGTGCCCCAGCCCCCTAATCATTTTCGTTGCCCTCCACTGGACTCTTTCTAATTTGTCCACATCCTTTCTGTAGTGGGGAGCCTAAAACTGGACACAGTATTCCAGATGCGGCCTGACCAGTGTCGAATAGAGGGGAATTATCACATCCCTCAATCTGCTGGCAACACTCCTACTGATGCAGCCCAATATGCCATTGGCCTTTTTGGCAACAAGGGCACATTGTTGGCTCATATCCAGCTTCCCGTCCACCATAACCCCCAGGTCCTTTGCTACAGTGCTGCTACTTAGCCGATCGGTCCCCAGCCTGTAGCAGTGCATGGGATTTTTCCGTTCTAAGTGCACCGAGAATGTATTCAGCAGTCGTGAGGCCACATTTGGAGTATTGTGTCCTGTTCCCCTCCCCCACCACTACAGGAAGGATGTGGACAAATTGGAGAGAGTCCAGTGGAGGGCAACAAAAATGATTAGAGGATGAAGCACATGACTTATGCGGAGAGGGTGAGGGAACTAGGCTTGTTCAGTTTGCAGAGGAGAAGAGTGCGGGGGCGCTGGGAAGAGGATTTGATAGAAACCTTTAAAAGGGGTTCTAGAGCTAAGCTGTTCTTAGAAGTGGCAGATGACAGAGCTAGGAGCAGTGGTCTCAAGTTGCAGTGGGGAATGTCTAAGTTGGATATTAGGAAAATAATTTCACTAGGAGAGTGGTGAAGCACTGGAATGGGTTATCTAGGGAGATCGTGGAATTTCTAGCCTTAGAGGTTTTTAAGGTGCAACTTGATAAAACCTTGTCAAGGTTGGGGTTGATCCTGGTTTGAGCAGAGGTTGGACTAGATGACATTCTGAGATCCCTCTAATCTTCTATGATTCTGTAATGTATCTATCCAAGAAACTATGGACATATTTTGAGGTGGCTCGCCCTCGCCATGCTACAGCTATGCATTATTTTGATCAGACCTAAGATGGGTAAGTCTCCTTGAGCTGGAATTCACACTTCCAGCTCAAAGTGTAGTCCTACCCTTCAGTCCTCTAAGTGCCTGAGCATGAGAATTTCCAAGATGCCTAACTCCCATTGAAATCAATAGCAGCTAGGTGGATAAATGTCTTTAAAAATCAGGGCATGTCACTTTTGGCAATGGGATATAGGCACGTAGGTGAATTGCATGCTTCTGAAAATGTTGAGCTGTATACCAAAGAATCCATCCCAGGCATTCCATCAGGTGCAGTACACACTACGCCGTACTTTGGGAGTTTAGTTCATAATATGTGAATACCCATGTAGTGCAGATGTGAGCAATAAAGCTGAGAAATTACTGCTCTTGAACGCTGAGTCTCCCAAGTCTTAGTGTATTAATTCAATCGGTGTGGCTCCCACTAATCTGGAGCTCTAAACAAAACTGCTAATTGACATCACCACGGTCCCTGAAATCCATGAAAAGCAAAGAAAGAATGCTGATATGGATGAATGAAACCCCAATCTGCAGCCATTTTGACCGCCAATGCTATCTCCTTCTGTGGGTGATCCTGACCGAGCAGTTCTGCGTTTGTTCTTCAGGGCCAGAGGCATTGCTTTAGGATAGCAGTAAGCACCCCTTGATTTGTGATGGCAAGGCTGACAATATTGCTATTGACTGATTTCTTAGGAACAGCGAGAGACCCAATGAATGAGTATGCTCATTATAATTATTACAGGCCTAATTCTTTCACACCAGGATTTGTATTGACATTGGGAAATAGAGTCTTAACTGCCATGCCAAAAAAGTTCTCTTGTGGAATTCAATAAAAATAATAGAAATCAGTAGCTAAGTTGCAATGTTTATAAAATGGGCATGCATTTGAGGTGATTTGCACAGGGAAAGAGAGTCAAGAGACTTTGCTTCTTCCTGTTTCTCTGTCTAATCTTGGGCAAATCATTTCACTGCTGTGTCTTGGGTTCTCTATCAGTGTAATGAGTTTAGGGTGCTCAGTTATTCTCATGAGTAGCCACTACCATTTTCTGGGCCTCAGTTTTCTCATTTGAGCAAGGGAACAAAATAACACCTAACTTGGGAAAGGGCTTTGAAATCCTCAGAGGCGAGGCCTTTATACGTGCCAGACAAACAGCGTGCCCGGCTCTTAGCCTGGAACAATTTAAATACAGTTTTCTGCAATATAATAGGGTCGGGCGTGTTCAGCCTGGCTGGGAAACTGATTGGCTGTGCTTCCCTGATGAGTGCTCTCTAATGTTTGTGCCATGAAACTGGGCCAGTGCTTTCTATTCCCATGTTGTCCCACAGACTCGCCCTATGTGTGCAAAATACGGGACTGCAACATGACATGTAACTGGAAAAATTCCACATGGAGAGAGTTAGCGCCGGCAAGACACCCTCCCTTTCTTCTCTTGCTAGCAGCACCTCTGATTTCGATTTGGGGGGCCTAAAAAATCTCCTCTGCCCTGAGTTGGGGCTGCATTGCACGGCGAGGGCTTTTCTCTTGTCCCACTACACGAAATTGCTCGGTAATCGAATCAGAGAGGGGGGAAAAAACAGCCCTGCATCCGAAAGGGACTGCTGGAATCCAGGGGCCCTGCACTGTCCTAGCACCAAGAATTTGTCCGACCCGGCCTCCGGGGGGAAGCAAAGTGGCGCGAAGGGAGCGAATGACGCTGCACGCGCCGCTCTGCCTCTTACTCTGTGTGCACACACAGGATGCATGCAGCTCTTGCAATACAGGCTGGGGCAGGGAGGGAAGCCTGTGTGTCGTAAAAGGGGAGGAGGAGGGCTGGGCTGGGCTCAGCGGCTTCCAGCCATAAAAAGGTAAGCAGTGTGTGCATGAGAGAGACGGAGAGGCTGAGTGGGCAGTCCCGCTCCAGAGGCACTAGGACACACTGCAGTGCGTGGTAACTGGTCTCCTAAGCGCTTTGCCTTCCCCTTGGAGTGCATCGTTTCCCGAATGCCGATTAGCTGCTGCAGCCAGAGCGAAAGGGGCTGGCGGCTTCCATTCCGAAGCGAGCTGGCCAGTGGACGTTGACTGCAGAGTCCTGGGGCTGGGTGCGTGCCTGGCCGGCTTGCCGCTCGTCTCTTGCCCGGGGATGGAGGCTCGCTTCTCCGAGGGCAGAGCAAGGCTGCGGTTCTAGGCTCTCTTGAGGGACGCGCTGGCGTGCAGGGACTGCCTGCGCCTGGAGGAATGACAGCCACGGAGTGGCAGAAATACTAAAGAGCCCGAAGAAAAGGTGCCTATTGCTTCGGCCGGTGCTACTTTCCACTGGGTTCTTGCCCGCTGTCGCTTGGAAGGGGAGCAGCTGGAAAGGTGGGGATTCAGGATCTGTATTGTCATTTGTAGGGCATGACCCCCTTCAGTTAATGTGCAACGAAAGAGATGCCAGGGGGCAAGCAGATTTTTTTTTTTTTTACTTTCATACCTGATGTGACAAACTGAGAGGTGTCAGGGCTATGAACTGCCCTAGAGGTACTGGATCTATCTATCTGTCTGTCTGTCTATCCTACAAAGAGAAGAGTGTTTCTATATATGCTCCCCAGTTAGCATAAACTGGTCATGGGTAAGCTGCCTGATCTCCTTAAAAATGCTTGTTAATTGAAAGCACCAGCAGCCAGAGGCTTTATAAAAAGACCCAGTGCTGCGACTGCACGTCCTCCCTCATCAGGGTCTTTCACGCTCCATGGCACAGAAGTTACTTTGCATCAGTGAAAAGGGAAATGTTCTGCCACTGAACAGAGTCTGGCTGTCAGAAGAAGCATTTTCCAAACTTCTCACTTCCCCCAGTGCTGCCATGGTGGTGTGTGAGTGCAGGGCAGGCTTCCCTGGGCTGGGCTGAAGTTGCAGCTGGCCTCGCTGGAATAGAGTTCTTAAAAAACAGTCTATGAAGGTTTTTTAAATTTATGATTATTTATTTATTACTGCTGGCCAGTAACATAACAGCGGGTCTCATCCTGGCCAGGAGAAGATCTTGCTGTTCAGTTCAGTGAGAGCATGTGGGCTCAGGGAAAGAGTGGTTTTAAGCTTGAGCGTGGGAGGAGGGAAACATTCCCTTGATTCCAATCGGAAATTCTTTCCTATCAGGAGATGTCCCTATTGTACAAGCTGGCAAATGCATTAACTAATGGGGGGCCCCCCCCCCCCCCCCATCTCCCCACAAAGAATGGGGATGGAGCAACCCACCCAGGGCCAGGAGTCTGGTAAGAGTTTCTGGTTAGACTAGAAAGCAGCAGTTAAGGGTAATTCTTACTTACGGCTAAAGGAGCATGCTTTTATCCCTTCCCCTGTTTTTCAACCAGCTCCATACAGGAGAGGAGCTGGGATGCTCTGGATTTGGCACTTCACTGAAGGCTTCTGATTAAAAAGGGTCATCCTTTTAAGGCTTGATTCTAACCCCGGAAACATCAGTAGGGGCCAAACCCTCAAATGGCAAAAATCAGTGCACCTCCATCGACTTCATGGAACTTTGGCTCTAACTGCTACAGTGTGGTTGCCATCAGCAAAGGGCCTGTAAAAAGGGGTCCCGTATTTAGGGCCAAATTCTTCTTTGAGTCGCAGAGGTGATAATGTGGAGTAGCTCTATTGCCTCCATTAGCGTCAGCTGGGTTTACATTGGGCTGAGAGCGATATGTGGCTCCTAAAGTCTCTCTAACTTCCGTAGCAAATTTGCTCAATTTACAGATCAGCAGCGTGTTATTTTTGTGTGGCATCGCTGCAAGTTCCAGCTGTGCTGCGGGAATCCAGCTGTGGCCGTTCTGCCGCTGCTGCCATTGCCTGTAATAAAGAGTCTGTAATTGGCACTTGACTGACTGTTGTTTTGCTGAATGAAACTGGAGGCAGGTTCCTGCTTACTCTCCTGTAGCTCCGTCGGCTGCGTGGGGCTGAGAGGAGTAACACCTGGTGGGTGTCAGTAGACTTGGCAGCTGTGACTCAGAGCCCCACAGGGAGCAGATCTGGAAAGTAAGGGTGGGTGGGTGTTTTCACATAGTCACCTTTCTCACCATACCTGCACGTTATTACAGAGGTCACCTCACCTGTCAGAGATCAGGCGAAGGGTAGTGATTCTGGGTGCTGCATGATGGAGGAGCCAGTAATTTAAACAATTATTTTATTGACATAATTTTGTTAGAAACCAGTTAAAGGCTGGACCATGCTGCTAGCCTCAGAGCTTGATTTGGAGTCCTAAAGTGAGGGGTCCTATGGAGCTAGGGTTTTGCTTTGGCCCATTTCGGAGAGAGGGATCCAACTGTCCATTGTATTACATTCCTTTTGCACCACTCTGGAGGCCATTCAGAAAGTAGAATTATGCACTGGGGATTACACCTAGTAGAGGGTAATTCCATGGGTGCCGTAGGGCCAGAGTGGCAGCTCTATGCCATGTCCTCTTGCAGCCCTTGTAGTTAAGGGTGTGGCTAGACACAAGGGCTATGTCTACACTGGCAAATTAGTTCGAATTAAGGAGGGTATTCGAACTAAAGGGTTAATTCAAACTAATTTCTTAGTTCGAACTAACCGGCCATTGAAATGAATGGGGATCGCTAATTTGAACTAAGCAAGTGCCATGAACTAACTAATTTTAGCAAGTGTAGACATAACCAAGGAGATGTTCCTACAGTGCTGCTGAGTGATGGCTATTCTTGCCTGCCACAATGGCTTCTTTGTGCCAGCCTGCTATTAGTTAGAGCATCCCTGAGGCTGCTCTTAATTTACCCCAGGGCCTGCTTGCAGAATATAGAGAGGCACAAAGGTTATGCTTGTCACAAGTTCATGCAAGGAGTGTAATTCAGCCAGAACTGAGCATCAGATCGCTAAGGTATGTGGGTGAACATCTAGATTTCAAACATCCCCAATGTATCCGGGTACTAGATGCTGAGTTTTGGTGCCAGGACCTTTTAAAAAGTCATCCAGTTTTAGGTCAAAAGCCACTTTAAAGCTTTAGCATGCTCTGGGCGTTACTGGGTTTAAATTCCTAAGCCTGAATTCAGAGCTTGGCGCAGGGAATAGGCGTGCCATGAAATTCAGTGGCATTGTTCTGTCTTCCGCCCCATTTGGTCATAATGTCTCCATCACATCCTCTTTGAGCCCAGAGACAGAATGAGGACTGGCTATTTCCACAACTCAAAAGCACATTAGGAGCAGTTACATTGCTTGGGATACACATCCACCTGCCCTCCTTCATGAGGGCACAAACCAACCACTCAGTCCCTGAGGATGTGGGGAAACCTACTCCATGGGTATGTTATGGCATAATTGTCCCTTCTGGATGTTTTATGTCCTCTTTAGAAGCAGCTGGCATTTTCTGCTGGCAGGTGCCAAGCCAGATGGGCCATTGGTCAGATGTAGCATGTGGCAACTGCTATATGGATCCTGTTATTTAACGATACAGAATTTAATTGACTTGTGTCAGCAAAAAATGCTAAATGCCAATGAAGTAACCTATAGTAACCTCTTTGGCTAGCAGCCCGAGGAACTAGGTGGACTTAGAATATGTCCTGAAAGTCAACAAATTGAGCCCCCTAACCTGTCAGTGCCTGGGAGGGATGCCAAGTCGAGGGGCGAGGATGCCCCCAATAATGATGTCCCAGCCATCATGCTCCAGATGCTGTGATGCAGGGACAGCAGCAACTTGCCGAGCTGATCTCAAGGTCCCAGAGGCAAAGGGGAGAGAGGCAGTGTCTCAGGCAACCAAAACCTTAAGCAGGTTCCTGATCCTGCATTGAAGTAGAGCAGCTGGGCAAGGGCTGGAGGCCCAGTATCATGGAGGACTGTCCATTGACAGGAGAACTGGTTGAGTTGCCTGGTGAATTTAATGTCATTGTGGGCTGTTGTTTGCTTTTGCAGTTGGGAAAGAGGAGGTGGCTCACCATGGCCTTGGTGGACAATGCGAGCTGTGCCAAACCCAGCGAGGACTTCCCTTTCCCAGAGATCATTGAGCTCAACGTAGGCGGGCAGGTCTACATCACTCGCCACCCCACCTTGGTCAGTGTGCCCGGCTCGCTGCTCTGGGAAATGTTCACCCAGAAGAATATCCGCTCCTTGGCCCGGGACAACAAGGGTCGCTTCTTTGTGGACCGGGATGGCTTCCTCTTCCGCTACATCCTGGATTATATGAGGGACCAGCAGCTCGTGCTGCCTGACCATTTCCCTGAGAGGAGCCGCCTGCAGCGGGAAGCTGAGTACTTCAAGCTACCGGAGCTGGTCAAGATGCTGGCTCCGAAGCTCAGCAAGCAGAACTCCATCAGTGATGACCCATGCCAGAGTGACCCAGAGGAGCTGTCCCCAGGTGCCGACACGGCTCGCAACATTGCCTCTGCCAGCATTGCCCTGGCTAACACCCCCGGCAGTTCCTTTGCCACCAGTGGGGGCGGCGTTGGCCCTGGCCCTGACAGCCGAAGGTCCGGCTTTATTACCATTGGCTACCGGGGCTCCTACACCCTGGGCAGGGACAGCCAGACGGATGCCAAATTCCGCAGAGTGGCACGGATCATGGTGTGCGGCAAGACATCGCTGGCCAAGGAAGTCTTTGGCGACACCTTAAATGAGAGCAGGGACCCTGACCGGCCCCCGGAGAGGTACACCTCCAGGTACTACCTCAAATTCACCTTCCTGGAGCAAGCCTTTGACAGACTGGCCGACGCCGGCTTCCACATGGTGGCGTGCAACTCCACGGGCACCTGCGCCTTTGCCCATGACCAGACAGACGACAAGATCTGGACCTCTTACACCGAATATGTTTTCTACCGTGAGTGACACTTATCAAAAGCCAGACGCCAAATGCCAACTCTCCCTCCCCACCTGCTGTGCTGGCTGTTTTCTTTAGAACTTAGACATCAGACCCTTGAACCTTGATTTTTTTCCTCCTTCCTTTACATTTGTTTTTCCACGTCGAACCCTCTCTGGCTCCCTCTTGTACTGGTTACTGAATAACACCAACCCCTGTCTCCAACTTCCAGCAGTAGCTCCCAACCCTCCCTGGATCCTGGACATGGCTCTTCTTGTATGGGGAGGAGAGAGGGAAGAAATACCTTTGTGTTGGGGGGCGAATGGCTCTGGGATTTTTTGCTGCTGGATAAGCTCGCCAGACTTAATGAGTGAAGAGACTCTGAGCTGAGCTCCTGCCAGGTTATAAATTTGAACCGATCCCCACTCACACAATATGGATATCGGGGGAATGTGCTGTATTTACTCTATCTCATCTGCTGGGGGACTCATGCAAGGGGAATCTCAGTTCCACCTTATGAATGGGAGCAAAGGGGAAAGAGATGCTGATGGTGTAGATATATTGCCAATAGCCTATGTAAGCAGCTTAACATTTAGAATGCCAGTCCTTGGAAAGGTTAGAGAGAGATTTGCCACACGTTTGCAAGTCTGTATTCAAAACCTTTCTGTTGCCCTAACTAAGATGCTTCTTGGCTCTTTGTTATGGGCAAAGAGAGAGAGACACACACACACCTTTGTATATACCTGGGTTTGGACAGGGGTGGGAGGGGAAGACGTATGAGGAATCTTCACACAAATGGGTGTATAAAAGACCGTTAGGACAGATTGATATTACTGCAAATGTAACTTCATCTTTCCATCACTTAGAGTAGAACAAAGATAATCAGACTTCGGGAGGACAGTCTTTGATTGCTACAGTGACTGACATTCTGGTTGCCCAGAGCTATGGCTATATATTTATAGATTAAAGAGAATCTTAACTAAAATAGAGGGGGGGAAATCTTTTGCCACTTGACCGGCAACCTCTCGCTAGGTCTCTTTCTAACTGTGGTGCTCAGCTTTCTGTTCGCGGGCCTGAGGCTGGCTGGCTGTTGCTTTACCATGCCTGGGCAACCTGTAATAAAGGAACGCAAAAGACCTGCCTCTGTGTTAATGTGCTGAGGTGAAAGGCAGAAAAGCCGGTGCCCTTTTGTGGTTGAAAGCACGTGAAGCTGGGAATGATTCTTGTCTAGAACTCAGGGATCTTAAGGTAAAAGAATCCGCCAAGCAAAAGGCAGTTAATGTGGGTCTGTTTTCTGGGGTATTTTTGTTCTCCTTTGAATGCATCTTGCTCCAGCTCCATTCACCTTTTTGAACTTTCTCCTCCCCTTCTGCAATTGCATACAGGGCTGACTTGTTAAACTATTACCAGGAATCAGAGTTACTGTTCATGAGAGAGAGAGGTACTAGGCATTTAGGGCCTGATCCAAAGCCCTTTAAAAATCAAAGGACAGGCTCACATTGATTGACAGCACTTGAGCTATGGATGAAGTCTGATTGTGCCAGCAGACACTTCTCTTTGCTGCCCTAGCCCTGGGCTCCCACACCGTTCTGGTGATACACCCTCATCCCGACCTGCAGTCCACCCTATTATTCAAGTCCTGGCTGCTGGGAGGGCAGCAGCTAGAATCTGAACAATGTGTGTGGTATATGGCTAGGGAGGGTGCAATAATCACACCACTTGGATATTGGCCAGAGATACATTTTTGAAGAGAGTGCTGATGTGGGAACTACTAGTGCTTCCTTACGACTGAAAAATATTGTAGAAAGAAGGAAAAAAAACAAGAATAGGAATTTGGGGCAAAAATAACAACAAAAGCTTCCCCATCCTGAAAACTCACTGAAGAAGGGGAGCGAGGGAAATTGTTTTAAAAAATGGTGAGTGCTTCATGATTTGCTTAAGGGAACGCAGTCCCCTGCTTTTAAGCTCTGTTTTTTGTTCTTTTTTTTTAATCTCAAAATCAAAAGGTTTTGTACCTGGCATGGAGAAGAGAGGGCTGAGGCTATGTGCAGGGGTGGTGGCCCAAGAGCTAAATGAACAGAGATATGCCTGTATTTATTTGCTTTTCTAATATTTGAACATTCTTCTGGAGCACTAGTAACTAGGGCTGCTCAGAAAATGGAATTTCCATCTCGTGAGAAATACCAGCATTTTGTAATTTGTTTTTGTCCCGTGCAGGTAAGAAAAGGTCAATTCCAAAATGTTTCTCTCTGGAAGCCTAGAAATGTCCATATTGAACAGAAACATTTTTATAATGAAATATTAGACATTATATATTGAATAAGTATTATATGAAAATTCATATTCTCATATAAAAGATTAAATGAGAATGTCAAAACAAAATAAAATACTCACTTTTGAATCTTCTGGCAAATTTTGTATCAAAAATTTCTTCAGAATTGACCAGTTCCTATGAAATATTTTGATTCCAACAGAATAGCATTTTCCAGTCCAAGACTCGGAAGGAGGAACTGACTAACCTAACACTTATGTACTCTCGGTGAATTTCATGGAGATGAAGAGAGACTTTCAATAGCAGAGTTGGACTTCTGAAACCCATAAAGTTGATAAAAATGACTCTACAAGCTATAGGATGTAGGATCATTTCTAGAGGCTTTCTGAAAGATGCTATAGAAGGGTTGCAGTTCTCTGTTAAATTCCAGAGTGGAACTCAGAAACCCCATTGAAACATTCTCATCCTTCATTAAATTCTTAGTGAACAAATTAAATGGGCCAAACTCAGCAAAGTTCAAAGCTGAAACATCAAAGTAAGTGATGAAAGAAAGATGTGAAGGTCCTTTTTGTTAATTTGTTAATAGGACAAAAGACACAGAGAAGAGGGGTTTGGTTTGGTTTTTATTAAATGCAGAATGAATGTTTTATGGACAGTTCCCCTTTAACAGTGTTTGTGCCTGCATTTCTGTGCAGTGTTTTAAATATTTAATGGCTGGCATGGCCCCAAGCTTTGCCGTTTCAGAGGAACTTGGACAAACTCAACTATCTGGACATTTGTATTTGTTTCTTATAAGCTGTCCTCTCCCCTGGGCCTGCCCACTAAGAAAGGGGTTTTTTTTTGGCATCAAGCAAAATAAAATCTGTTCCCCTTTTGATAGATCTGTAGCAGGAACTGAAATACCAGAAGAAGAACATATCTTCATAAGAAGGCAGTGGGGCCTGGTTAACAGTGCGTTGGAGACTTGGGTTCATAGATCATAAAGCCAGAAGCGACCATGTCTGTGATCAGGTAGACTAAGCTGCTGCATTGCACAGACCATGAGCCTTCTCTATATTAATTCCTGTATGAGCAAGAGCAGATTCTTTAGAAAAATACCCAATCATGATTTTAAAATAGCCAGCGATAGAGGAACTACCGCTCGAGCTGGCTGGAAAAGGGTTCTTGCATTTTGCATAAAATTACGACGTTCTGAGATTTGTTTTCATTCTGCCACACACTAAAACTGTGAGCTTTTAAAAATGTTTTGCCAAAAATGAAAGCAAGCAAATACGCATTCTGTCCTCCAATAGCCCAGTGGTTAAGGGTACTCCTCTTGGGGGACAGCTAGGTTCAAATCCTTGGGTCCCCCACATCCCAGAAGAAAAACCTAAGCACCAGTTGATTCTGGAGTGAGTCTTTCTGTCTTGTTTTGATCAGTAATTCCATCCAGAAACCTGAGACATCTTCCTGACTAAAAACTGATGCGTTTCCATGAAATATTTCAGTTTCAATAGGAAAAAAGTTTAGTCAAAAGTTTATTGACCAGCTCTATTCACATCTCTTGGTATGTTAGTCCAATGGTTAATTACTCTTGCTGTTAAAAATGTGTGCCCTTATTAGTCCAAACTTACTTCTGTTCCCAGTGCTACCATTGTTTTGCTGGATGACTTTGAGAAAGTTGCATCACCTCTCCATGCCTCAGTTTCCCCAGCTGTGTAAAAGGAGGCAAGTGATACTGACCTCCTTTATAAAGGACTTTGAGGTCTATGGACAAAAAGATCGAGGTAGTAGCATTGTCTCTTGTTATTTTGAATCCCAACTCCCTGAGCCATTAACGAAGCATGGGAAGAATGCATATACAAATACTCATGCTCACTCCCCGTTAGTTCTATTGTCTTGTTGGCTAACAGGAACATTAATGAACACAAGAAGCTTTAATAATTGCAAGGTGAGCATTTTTCCATTAGAGAGTGACCTGTGCACCATGGAAAGTGGGCTGATGATACAGACTAATGCACCTTTGATTCATAGGCAGATCCAGAATTTGGCTTCTTAGCCTACAATTGCAGAGGAGAGTTTAGAGACCAGACTCGCATATTCCCCTGGGATGGCTCCTGCCATGATGACAGGCAGGGGAGGTGTTAGCTGCCTGAGGATGAAGGGGAGCTAGAGATCAAACCTTCACAAAAGGGTGATTTTAATCAGGTAACAGTGGGGAGAGAAAAATAAAACAAGTGAAGGGTTATTTTTCTGAGCCAGGATAACCCAGCATCTGCTTTCCCTTCCCTCCACCTCTCACGCTACATGGTACTGCTCTTCTGGGAAGGGACAATCCAACCCTCTTTTTCCCCACCTGTCTTGCACTCTGTCCTCCCACGTTCGCCTCTCCCCCATGGGGCTGGCCTTCAGGGAGAGCTCTGTGCATGGCAGCAGGGTCCCTACAGAACTTGTACATGAGATCTAAAACATAAAGAGACACACCCGAGAAGTGGGTGATGTCCTGAAATTCAGGGCAGCCAGAGGGGGTGCTGTGGCAGGAAGGTCTCTGGGCCCAGCAAGGCAAAGTTGGGTTGCAATCTCAGGCACACCCTGCCTGGCCTCGCCTGCCAGTTCCCAACTCCTCCCCCAGCATAGTGGAGTGAGGTGAGGTGCATTGAGGCCAGGGTAGGGGAGGAAAAAGCAGGGTGATGGAGAATTTGGCAGAGAGCTCGCAAGCAGAGAGTAGGAGAGGGTTTGGGACTTAAGAGGTGAGGTGGCAGGGAATTGGGTACAGCTTGTGGGAGGCCGACGTAGGGAGCAGGAGCTGAATGCGAGGAGGTGCTAGACAATCATACTTGTTCTCAGTCATCTAATGCTTGCACGCCTTTCTGTTTACTTCCTGGGTCTTTTCATGGTCATCGCTACAGCATGTCACATCCGAAAGCATGTGTAAGGCTTTGCAATCCAGCTACATGCAAGGCAGCCACCTCTGGGGTGGGAAAGGAGGACAAAAGATTGCCCAAGCCCACAAGGATCCATGGTGCTACCACCCTCCTGCTAGGGTCTCTGTAGCAGAGTGCCTCTCTTGAGGATCTTAGATTGAGTTCCTTCTTTGTACCCAAAGATGTACATGTGGGGAGCTCCTCAATGGGAACTGCGGGGAGCCTGGTGCCATAGACAATATTCTGTGATCAGGCCTAAAGGTCTTCTACAAACTTGTGGCAATTCAATGCTACAGAAAACCTTATGCATTAAGGGCCTGAGGCAAAGCCCATTGATATACATGGAAAGATGTAAGAACAGCCATTTAGAATCAGACCAATGGTCTATTTAGCTCAGTATTCTGTCTTCTGACAGTGGCCAGCGCCAGGTGCTTCAGAGGGAACGAACAGAACAGGACTATTATTGAGTGACAAATCCCCATCATCCAGTCTCAGCTTCTGGCAGTGACAGGTTTACAGGCACCTGGAGCATGGGGTTGCATCCCTGACCGTCTTGGCTAATAGCCATTGGTGGACCTGTCCTTCATGAACTGCCCTGGTGGCAGTAGACTTTGGATCAAATCCCTCCAGATTGAGAAATGTTTTAGTGCTGAAGCCCTACGCCTATATAATGTGAATGTTCTGATCTCTCTTTTCAGCACATAGACTTCTATAAGCATTTCTGTAAAAGGAAAAAAAACCCCAAATCTTGGAAATTCTTGACAAAAATTTTTGTTGACAAAGTTAAGGTTGCCACATGACAAAATGTAGCTGTTTATCAAGCCAACAACCCCCTCTATGAATAGTAATGGTAACATTCATGTACAGGACATTAGCTAGTTTTTTCCATGTGTTCTAGTGCTTGGGTTTTTATCAATTGTTTTTCTATAAGCCTTTGCTAAGGCAAATTGAACCATCAGTTACAGTCATTGTCTGGAAGCATGGCTGTAGTGCAGGGTTGTCTGTCCTTCCCAGCCTGAGGGACAACCAAGCATATTATTTCAGAAATGTCAAGGGGCCACAAGCAATAACTTAACTGTTTCCCTAGGCACAGCCAATAGTGCCCCAACCTTGCCCTACTTGGCAGTGAACCAGCCACAGCTGCTTTTCTTCCCTCTGCTGTGAGGCAGCAGGCAGTCAGGGGGACGCCACTGAGTACCTGCAGGAGGGAAGTCACAGCAGCTGCTCCAAACAGAAAGGGCTAATGAGATATTTGGAGGCATAAACAGGGAAGTAGGGAGGTTTAAAAGGATGCAGAAAAAATGGAGGGGGTGCAGGGAGGAGCCACAAAAATTATTCAAGGGCTGGAGAAACTGATATTGCAGTGAGAAATGAAAGGGATTTCAATCAGTTTAGTTTATCAAAAGAAGATCAAGAGGTGCGTTGTTTACAGTGTCTAAAGACCTTCATAGGGAGAAACTATGGAGAACTAAAGAGCACTTCAGTCCAGAAGAGAAAGGCAGAACAAGAACCACTGGCTGGAAGCTGAAGCCAGCCAAATTCATATTAGAAATAAGGGACAAATTTGTAACAGTCCAGTTGACTGACCATTGGGACAAACTACCCAGGGTCCTGCTGGATTCTCCGTCTCTTGATGTATGTCTTCAGATCAAGCCTGATGTGTTCTTGACAGTGCTTTAGCCAAATATGAGTGAGTAGAGAAGTGAGTGAGTGACGTGATTTAGGGTCCGCCTCAGTGATGTAACGGTCCAGTTTGCTTTAAACTCTATGGATCTGTGAATTGATGAACCCTCTTTGCTGCCAGAACAGCTGCTGTTGGGGCTGCAGAGATGCGAGTTGGGGGAAGTGGTGCCCCCTTTCTTATCTCAGAGTGACAGTCTGGATTCAAACATGCCATTTTAAAAGCCCAAGAGGGTGGTTCACGGAAACAGTTTCAGTTCATCATTAGAAATGCATTGTGTTTTCAACAGTCACCTGCTGCAAGGGCCACAATTTAGCACTTCAGTGGTCACAGGTGGTCCCCAGGACATGGGCTGGGTATGTATCCCGTGCTGGCGTGTGTTTCTCTGCACTGTACATGCAGCTTACAGGGCCATAACTACAATTGTAAGAGTGAACTCAGGCCACAGAAAGCTGGAGAAGAAGCAAGAGACCTCTCAGAATTCCTCATTCCCACCCTGTGCTTGTCCAGAGACCCATATGGGGTATTGAATCAGGTACGTTGCTGGGCTGGTTGATGGGTGATGCATCACTTATCTGTCTGCCTGTGGAAGACACAGCTGTGGTTCCAAGTGATCTGGGTTTGGTGAAGGCTATCTTCTCAGTCCAACAAGGAGCATGTCTGGAGCTAACTGCAGCCTCCCTTCCAGTGATGTGCTGCTTACACTGTAACTTGGGGTTTCCTTAGCCATTAATAAAACACAGGGGTATGTGGGGCCATGGGAAGGGCTGGGGAATCTATTCATTTGTTTGCCCCATTAATAATAATAATTCCTAGATCTCAAAGTGCTGTACTAAGCAGGGCATCATCATCTTTATTTCACAGATGGAAAAACTGAGGCACACATAGGGAACGTGACTTTTCCAAGGTCACCCAACAGCAAAGCCAGGAATAGAGTCTGGATCCGCTGACACCTATGGCAGTTTTCTTGCAACCACAAGCAATGCTGGAGACAGCACCACTGCTTGGCCAACAAACCTGCTGAGAGCATTTCCTGGGGGTGGCAGGGGTGGTATCCAGCACATAGCAATGATATAGCAGGATGCTTCCACTGTGTGCTGGGAAATGGGGCAGAGGGTGAGAGTGGTCAGGTGGGATCAGTGCATTCTATCCTCGGACATTTTCAAACCCCCCTGCAATTTGGTGCCGCCTACTCTATTCCCAAGGCAAAGGGGTCTTTCTCTTCCAGAGCTTGGGTCCCTCCGGTGCAGCCATTGTTCACCCTGGCAAACCATGTGACTCATTTGAGCGATTAAGTTCCCTTGGGGTGAGAATGAGACCACCAAAGTCATCGTGCTCACGGCCAAGGGGAGATTTATTGTCCTGTGCCAAGACATTAACCCCCTGGGCCTCTCCAGAATGGCAGGACTTTCTGGACAAGCCTGGACTGCAGTTAGACAATGTGTTGCTTGCACCAGTGGTTTCCTCGCTCATTACCAGATAGCACAGGAGCATGGAAACCTCCTCAGCATCCATCTGAAATTGGATAACGTGGGTCAGTGCGAGGTAGAGGACCATACAGCAATTGCTCTGAGTAAACATAGCTCTTTAGAGATCTCTATTGAGTCCCATAGTAACTCCAGATTCTTATCAGGGCCATGAAAGGCCACTTCTGCCAGCCGGATTAGGAGAGCTGGAACATTTGTGCAGAAAGCCAGGTCGCCTGTCTGACTGAGGCAACAAGAGGGGCTTTAGAAACCTGCCTCTCCCCAATCAGCTTACAAGCCTGAACTAAGGGTGCCTCACCAAGTCAGGAAAGCAAAGGGAATGTGGCTGAGCACCAGAAATATGGGCTCCGATCAATGGGACAGGCAATTTGAGCCTGAAGGTCCCAGAGTAAGCTACGTTGTGCTTTTGGCCACACCTCAAAACTATTGTGCTTTGGCACACTAAATGACAACCAGATTTTCCAAAGCACCACAAGGGATTTAGGAGGGGGTCCCGTTGACTTTCAGTTGAACTGGTGAGCCTAAAGCCCTCTGGCATTTTTTAAAATATTCCTCAGCCTGTCCCGAATTCACATGAAGCTCAGGACTAGTCAAACCAGGATTCTGCAGCTCTGGGCCAAGGGACCTTGGCAGAGCATTTCAGGAGCATCCAAGCTGGAAAGAGGGTTTTCCCCAGCTCCTGTCTTCCCCATTGCAGCTGGACCTCCACTTAGAGGACTGAAAAAGATCACCAGATTCTTCCCTCTCTATTCCTTCCAGGAAACATGCCATGAACAGACACACATTCTCTCTTGGCTGCTCAGCAAAGGTATTTTCTCAGTAACCAGAATGGACAAACTGACTTTACTAATAGTCAGAAATACTGCATGAATTGTGGGGGCAGTTTTCAAAGGAAACTCAAGGGTTTCCGAAGGCACTAGTGATTCTGAGTATCTCTTTTCACATGCCCAACTTGAGAGGCACCTTAAAGGAGCCGGGACAGGTGCAGAGAAGGGTACTAAAATGAGCAGGGAGATAGAGGGCATATCTTACAAAAGAAGATTGAAAGAGCTAGGCTTGTTTATCCTAGCCAAATGAAAGCTCAGTGGGGGTGTAATTACCCTCCCTAAACATGTTGGGGGTAAACAAGAAGCAAGGAGAAGAGATGTGGAAGCTAAAGGACACACTGGCAAGAGAAAATAAGGAAACAAACAGGCAAGGAATATATATATATAGGGTGAAAATGAGAAGGTTTCTAGCCATTAGCAGAGTGAGGTTTTCAACAGCTTCCTAATAGGAAGAGAGGGGGGCAAGCAACTTAGCTAGTTTTAACGGGGAGCTTGATAAACTGCTGCATGGATCTGTAGGATAGCACTGTCTGCTGGAGCAGGGAACAGGACCTGATGACTCAGGAAAGTCCTTTCAGTCTCGGATGATCCAGTCTCATCTTCTGCACATTGCTGTCTACTGAACTTCACTCACACGCTCAGGAAGTAGGCCTGTGGCCTCTGGCTGAGTTACTGAAGCCTTAAATCACGGTGCACAGACTTCAAGTTACAGAGATGCCACCGTTTACTGTAGTTCAAACCAGCTAGCGACCCATGTGGTACGGTGCAGAGAAGGGCAAAGTCCTCTCTTCTGTGACCCCGGGAGCCTGATTTTCAGGCTCAGCACTCTCTCCCGTTTAGGTCTCAAGTCTGGCTCTCCACTCCACTACTCACTTTGTAAAATGTTGATTGTCGTGCTGAAACTAGGCCACTGTCTCCTGCATTCCTGGGACTCACATGGGCACCCAAAATGCCCAACTCCCCTGTATGGATGCGTGAGCAAATCTGCGAGCCCCAGTGCAGGCCTGGACACCCAGTGTCGCTGGAGACATTTGAAAATTAGCTCTGACAGACCAGAGTGAATCCCTTGAGTCCCTTGTGGCTTCTGGTGAAATTAATGAAACTCTGCGCCTGGCTAAATCCAGGCAAATAAAACATAGGGGCTTGGAGTTCAAATAACAGAAATCCTGAGAGAAGTGGGGGCTCAGCCTCACTGAAAATCAGGCCCTGGCGTGTGGGAATTTTGGCTGTGGTATATCTGTGGTGGGGTGTACTACCCATTTAAGGGACAATTTGGAGTTTGCAGCCAGAACAGCATGGGGGTAATCAAGGTGCACCCTGGTCTGGGCTATATAAACAGGAAAAGGAAGAGGCAGAAGTTGGCTGTTAGTCGTTTCCTGGAGATCAGTCTAAGGTGGGCAGTAGAGATCTTATTTTCTAATTAAGTTTGGTTGTGCTGGGACAAGGATTATGAGCTGAGCTGAAGTCTTCTTCCTTGAGCTGATGCTGAGAAATCTAGCCTGTCTCTCTCCTAGACCAGTAAGAGAAACAGGAACTCTGCTGGCTCAGATTGGTTTGGGAGGCTTTCTTAGAGACCTGGGTTTTGTTCTGGGCCTTGCCCTTGGATTCTCTAGACGTTGCCCTCCTGCGGACTGCACAGCAGGGCATGCCTTAGCTAAAAAAGAGTTGGGAGGCAGCTGTAGTATTCTTCAGCTAGACTGTACACTGCTCTAGTCTAGGCCCACTGTACAGCTGCAAAGTTACTTACCCCAGCTGCTGGCCCTTAAGCTGTAATAGCTTTTAACAGCCTAAGTAGCCTGATTTAGGCTTGTATCTACTACTCCTAGCTTCTGTTGCAAATAGTTCTTGCTGTGCTCTGGTTTGTATGTCTGGCTCAGCCCTGGGGCCTCTGGGCTTTAATATCTCACCTACCACATGGTTCTTAGCTGAATCTCCCCCCTTCCTCCTCCCCCCCAGGGAGTTTAAAGCCCGCCACTTTTTCTGGCTAGGATGGGCTCTGCTAGCTTTAAGTCTCCTGAAAAATGTATTGCAGCTCTAACTTAGACTATGTTTTTTCTTTAATAAATCACTCTTACCAGCTCTTCCCACACCTTAAAGTTGGGGAGGTGGAAGTAATGGTGACATTTTTGTGTGGCCAGACCTTCACTGATTTAAACGTGGTGGCTATCAGAGAATGGCTATTACTCAAGCAGAGGTTTCTGGCAGCATGGACTTTCACTTAATTTCTCTTAGCTTCATGGAAAATAACAAGAAAGAACCATTGTCAAGTCTCAATGGGAGAGCACAGGATGCATCCCTGCTGTAACATGGATTGCCACTAGCATAGAACAAAATGGCTGCTGAAGTTTGCATATAGGATGGGAGTTCTTGGAGACTAAGAGAGGCAGCATGGAGGCAAATAAAGCACACTGTAGTTTTATGGCATATACTTGGTAATGGGGCAGTTGTCATCAGACTACAGTGATATGGAAATTGTCTTGGCCACAGCAATGTGAACACCATTGGAACCATTCCTCATAGGCCACTGTCTGGTTCCCAACTGTCAATGCCTAGTTTAGGGCAAACTACTAGAAAATAGGACCGATACCCCAGTTGGTAGTGTGTTCTAGAACTAGATTTTTATCAAACTAGTAACAAGTGAATCCCTGGATCATTCTACCCATCTGTCCATGGAGCCACAGATGGTCCCCCATAGGCTCTCCAGTCTACCTTGCTACCCAGAAAACTGGCTGTTGTGATAAAAGGTCACTTAAACCAAAAATCACACTCTAGCAGGTTGTGTGTTGCCCCAAGAAACCAGTCACTTACCCGGGATCAATTGCTATTCCAGACCTTATACCAAAGACAACAATGGTCGCCAGTTCTATACTTGATTAAGAGTTTATTAGCTAAGAAAAGGGAATGTTATTGAGAGGTTAAACAGATAAAATAAATGTGCATGTGAGTGATGGCTTCTAATGCCCAATGGTGGCAGTGATGTAATAAACTGCCAGTTTCCCAAAAGTCTTTTCAAGGTTCCTAGCTTCTCTGGGGGGAGCTCAGCTTTGCATTGGGTATGCTTCCCAGGAGAGTCCAGAGATGAAGGATCTTTCTCTGAATCCATACTTAGAGCTGCTTCTCACAGCAAACAAGCTGACAGGGTCATTACCGATGTGGGCTTTTCCTCTGCTGATGTTTGTCTTTGACCTTGATTGTCACACAATAACTGCTTGCTTTGAAACCACCTCTTAGTTCTTGATTTCAATTGCACCAGGCCTCTTCCTCTTTGATGGGTTGAGTTCCTCAAAATGTGTGTGGTGGTGGGTAGGGGGTGTGTGGAGGAACATTTGGGGTGGGTGGGTGCAGGTGGGCCTGGTCCTCCCCCCCTTCCTGGCCACAGTGCACAGTCCTGGCCTTGGGCTCCTTCCCCCCAACCAGCCCTTGGCCCCCAGTCTTGGTGCCCTGCCTCTGGCTATTGCAGCTCTTAGAGTCCCTAGCCCTGACTGCAGCCCCCAACCATGGCCATGCTTTTAGTCCTAACTGGAGAGATCTTGTGGCTTGGAGGGAACAAACAAGGGTGTGTGAGGCTGAGAGTTTGAAGACCGCTGGATTATTTAGGGTTAGGGCTATGCACAATATATATGTTTGCTATTACCCTGTAACAGGAGACATAAGATAAAACAATGCAACTAACATCCCATTAGTTTTCATGAAGTTTGATCTCCAGATACATGTAAGGATCCTGTTGATCTCTACTAATGCACAAGTGAATTAGCCTGGGGCTTCAGTGTGAGCTGGCACTGGATCTGCCAACAAGTGGATGGGACCTTGACAATCCTGCCATTGGATTAACTAAACACGTATGTGCTAAACATCACAACCATCTAGTCGGGTTCAGTGTTCATAGACTATTACAGGCAGTTCTGAGTTGCTTACATGCCCGTCTTGATGCCAGCTGGCTCTGCCTTGCTATGACCTGCTTTTGGAGGTGCAACTCTTGGGAGTACAGTGTTTGACATGAAGCCCTGGGAGATGGGACTCCAGCTCATCTTTGCAGCTCCCACATTCTGGAGCCCCCTGTGCGGGGACCTGTATGTGGTACCGTGGGGGGTGGAGCAGCTCTTACGGGCCTGGGGAAGATCCTTTGCCCCCACAACCATTCCAGGACCTAGGCTGCTGGAGTGGGTGGAGGCTGGTGTCTAATTCTCCCTGCTCCCCCACGGTGTTTGTTTCACAGGGTATCTTACCACTGCTCACAAGTCTGCTGGGGCCTTCTGGCAGAAGGTGAGGCTATGGGGCATGTCATTTAGCTTCACTGTGCTGCAGCTTCTTGCTCTGGTTCAGCCCTGGACCCCCAAAGAACAGGATGATTGACTATAGTTGTCTCTGGTGCTGTCTAATAATTAGTTGATGAAGCAGGGGGAAAGAGGGAAGGTGGCTCAGGGCTGAGGAACAGCAACTGGAGCAGATAAGTGACACGGCTCCACTTTCCATATTCATTTCTGACAGGGCTGGTGACTCTGCCACTGACTCACTATATGACCTTGGGCAAGTCCCAATGTGGGCACTGGTGGCATCAAATCTCTCTGGTTCTCTGCCTACAGCACACATCAGTTCAGTCTCCTGAGGACTGAAATGTTTAACTGAACTCACTGGGCATCAGCACAAAGCGGTCTGGGGAAATTCTGTGGCTCATGATCTACGGGAGGAAGCCTGAGTAGATTCTTTGTCCTCTCTGGCCCTAAATGCTGTAAACCCGAGATCTGTAGCAGAGGGATAACGAGTCTTTCCCACAGTGCAGGGCTGCACTGAACCCTAATTAATGAGTATTTATAAAAGTGCTTTGATATCTGTGGATGGCTTTGCAGCCACCGGGAGCCATGTGCTGCTGGTTAAGATGAAACAGGAAACAAGAAAGGGGCAGAGGGTACCTTGTGACCCACTGATTTTTGCTACGCTGTATCATTTTAAACCAGCTGACTATTTCTTTCTCACACACACCACCGTCTCTTAATCCCTTCCTTTTGCATCTGAATAATGGATTAGAGATCATTTTTAATAAAGCATGATGTTCCATGCACTTATTGTCCATATATTCTATCCCCTTTATGTTTAGGTGCTCTGATATGCCGTATTAATCAACTCAAAGGGATTAAAATCCATTAGCACCACCTTCCCCCATCTCTGCCCAGTCCCTCCAGGACTGAAGCAGCCCTCCTCCTCTTATTTTAACTGGGAGAGAAATTCATAGCTCCTGAGGTGAGTTGGCATGACTTGGAGCTTGCATGGGTCCTGCTGTATCACACAAGCTTCTGAAATGAACAAAGGCGTGGAAAGGCAAACCTGTGGACTGTCTGCCTTTGGGTTATATCTTGCTGGGGGGTCTCTGCTCTCAGGCTGTTTGCAAACAGGGTGGTCCCAAAGCTTTATGTGTAAAGGAGATCTTTGCTGCCTGGAGTTCAACCACAGAGGGAGCATGGCATGTAAACAGGAAATTCTTTCATAACTCCTCCTGCCTCGGGGCTGCCAGAGCTACACCCAACTCAACTGACTGCTCCGCAGCCTTCTGAGGTCTAATCAAGTGCTTGTACAGCTGAGAGTCTGATCTGAAATCACTGGGAGTCTTTAATAGCCTCACTTGGCCTGAAGGGCATTGGTTTGTATAGACATGGTCTGAGAATATGCTTATGGAGGGTAACCCTGTATGAGCTCCCATTATGCCAGGCCCTGTACAGACAGTTGGAGACAGTCTTTCCCCCAAAGATCTTGCTATCTAAGTAGACAACAAAGGCACGGGATGGGGAAATGGCAAGATAGAGAGATGGTCTAAGGTCACACCATTGGGCCATCTTACTTCCATGACCCACCCATTGCTGATACACGCAAGTGCACCACACCTCAGCTACAACACTTACCACTGTCTACCTGTAACCATGTGTTGTCCTGCGCTTCCCCCTCCATCACCTCTCTTCAGTCACTCCATTTGAATACACTGCCTTCCTCTAGATTTCCTCTGGGAGCCTTTTGTGCTCAGGGAATGGGATTTTTTTCCTTGCACCCTAAGATCATGGAAAGTATTAGTTACCTCCCTCCACTTTCCTTGCTCCAGGAACTCCCAGTTTTTTACCAAGCACTGTTTCAAATATCTGTGGAGTAATCTGGCTGTCTTTGGCTCAAGAGGAGAGGTAGGAGCAAAAGTAATTTTAAGCCATTTACAGTGACAGTCCCTGGTCCTGTGCTCCGTCAGGGACTAGGCCAAGACCTGAAATAATTTAAAATAACCTCAGGACTGTTCTATCTTGTGCTGGCCTAGCCACAGCCCCAAAGAGCTGCTGTGAAAAGCTTCAGACATGCCCTTTGCATCAGAGACCAAGCCAGGAGTTGCCATTGGATGAGCTACAGTCCAGCTGTGTCCCACCTGAGGAATCTTCTGCATAATGGGAGAAGTTGGCTTTCAGTTACTCTGGGCAAGGAGAGCAAGAATTGGCCTTACATTTGTAATTGCTTTGCAAAACCCTGTTTATGTTTTTAGCTCTCCAAACAACATACTTCTGTGTTTAGCCTCAAGGGACCAGACCCTCAGCTGCTTTAAATGGCTTTTGGTCTGACTCCAGCTGCATCACATAGCCACTGCAGTTTGCACTAACTGAGCAGCATGTCTTCTAAATGGCTTTTCCACAATATTCCTGTTGATCTCCCTTAAATTCCTGGATATGATTTAGCATAGAATTGCAGGGGACTAGAAAACAAGAAAAAGATTCCAAGCTGCAGCTCTTTAAATATCTCCCTCCCCCCTCCCCGCTCAGTGGAGCTAAAGAATTCCCCTAATTTGGAAGAATTCCCAGCCTTGTAGAGAAGTCCCAGCAAAACCAACCGTAAACCCATTTCTCAAAAAAGAAAATTTACAACAGAAAATTTACAACATAGCAACCCAATGCATAGCATTACAATCAGAATGTGTTGTTTTATGTCAAGTACCTCCCAGCCCCATTTAACCAGTGTCTCTGGAATAGTTCTTTGTTTTCTAGTTACCCTGTACTTAGTATTGTTGCTAAAGCTGCGTTCCAACAAAGCATGGCTTTTACAGACACTGGAAAGCTGATTTTTCCATATGGAGGCAGGGAAACATGATAGTGGCTGAGTTCTAAGAACGGCGAGGTCTTGGCGATGGAGCAACACACAGCCTGCATATCTTTCTCTCGGCTTCTCTGCTTGCATGAGTCTAATACATACTTCAGCTTATGCATTGACACAGATTGAGGACAAATCTATGTTGTGCCCCTGTAGCGCGTCTTGTAACAATGCTGTATGCCGACGGGAGAATGCTCTCATGTTGGCATAATTACTCCATCTACATGAGAAGTGTCTCCTGACCACTGCTGGTGTGGACAATGCTTAGGTTGCTGTGACATGGGCTGCTCAAGAGGGTGTCTTTTTCACATCCATGAGTGCCGTAAGATAGATTGACTTAAGTAATGGCGTAGACCTGCCCGCAGGGTGGCAGAAGACTTGGAAGCTTCAAACTGTCTAGCATTCATATTTCAGTCCTGGTACCTTTACTAAGCTCCACCAATGCTTGTTGGTCTTGGCTTGTTCCATTGGCTTGCAATATCTACTTTAGTCTCTGCACACAATTCTGCCAGTATTCCTCTTTCCTGTCATGCGTTCCTCCCTCCTGCTAGTCAGGGATCCTTCCATCTAGCTCCGCCAATGCATCTCAGACCTGATCAACATCAACCCCTACTTTTCCAGCCTTTGATCCCTCAGAGTTCAGTTGATGCACTTCACTCTACACTTCAACAGCACTCAAGCCCCTTCCTGTTTTAGTGTTGGCCATCTTGTGAGCAGCAGTCATCGATTGTGATTGATGGATGGGGCCAACTTAGCTGACTCTTTTAGAATGTAGCACATCTGCACTGAAGATTCTTCCAATTTGTTTCATGTAACATACTGAAATAAGCTCTATCATGTAGGAGAAAGGGACTTGGGAGGCCCTTTTCTTCCTTCTCCCCCACTGAATTGTAGGTGCATAATCCTTCCTGCCAGCACAGGTCCACTGCCATTAGGACTGTGTGGAAGCAAACCGCCTTTTCTTTGCTTCCTGTGCACTCCTGGTATGAGACTTAAAACCACTTTCTACTGCAGGAGTGTGGACTCAACCTGGGTCTTTCACCACTTGGACTCCAGCCATCTTTCCTCTGCATCTGGGGGCCATGTGCATGCCCAGGGACAAATTAAGAAGTGGGTACTTGAGGGTCACATGCTGGCACTTATGAGCAAGTGGGAGTTGCCTAGCTAACCCATCCCACTCACCATGATGTCTGTCTAGCTGCCATCAGCATACTCTTCAGCTCAGCTACCCCAGCTCAACGTCTTCTACATCAGCTTTCCTTCCCAAGGCTACAGAAACCGCTCCAGTGCCATTGACAGATCTGACTATCAGCGTTAGATCATGCGGCTATTTGACACAGCCTTTTAAAGGAACTGGAAGTAAGAGGCCTTGAGTTCTTTTCCTGGTGCGTGGCACAGCAACCCAGCCCACAACTGAGAGGTAGAAAGTGTCTCTGCTTCTTGTCTCGCTTAGCTACATACAGCACTTGCTTGCAATACCCACTTCTTGCCAGACTGCCCCAAGATGGAAGATAATGTATATGTGGCTTTTAGCAGAGGTGGTAATCAGACAGCTGCTGACAGGTGTGCAGGCTGCCCAGCAGAGGAATTAAACTGTGCTCTAGTCTGCACCCCACAATCCCCTGATTTTTTTTTCAGTGTAGCGTGCCACATGCCCAAGCTAGTCTGATGGGGTGCGCACATTGCTCCACATGCCAGTGCAAGGCCTTGAGAACGGCACTTCCTTTGCTGTAACCTCTCAGGCCCTGTTCAAGCCTCTAGACACATACCATACTGCTTGTGTGTGCACCTTTGGATAGCAATCCCTGACGGGCAGATGTCTACTTTCCAAATTACAGGCCTTCAAAGCTGAATGAGTGTCTATAGCCAAAGCCAGGGGCATGGTTTCTGAAAAACCTCTGGGGAGTGGGAGTAAAACCATGTCAGCATCTTTCTAGAACAGTCTCTGTCCTGAAAAACATTGCAAATGAGGAAAAGCTAGGCAACTATTGCTGCCTTAATGACTGTGTCCAAAGTTGGGGGGCAGAGGGTGGCAAACCTGAGTCATAGCAAATGATGCCCCTTGTCAAGGTCCTATGTTCTCTCTGGAAAGCTGGGTCTAGAAAGTATGGGTCTAGAAAGTATAGCAAAGTCCCTCCTGGAGCAACAGACTAGGAAGCCTGAGGTGGCTGCATTAATTTAATAAAGGGAGGGTTTAATAGAAAGATTGAGCCAAATAATACTGTCTAGGCACCTACATAGTACCCTTTGTCAGCGGCTCTTTCCAAAGAAGAGCAGGAGTATTATCTGTCTTACACATAGGGAAACTGAGGCACAGAGAGGTGAATCAAATAGGACCCCTCCCCTGAGAGCCAATACTCAGCTCTCTCTGTTAGATCATGTTGTTTCTCCTAGTCCTAGTACTCAGGACAGAAGCTCCTGTGATATTTCATCTGCCATTGTCTTCTGATTTAGCATTGCCAGCCCTCTCTTTGTATTTACTGCTCAAAGATCCAGCTTCTGGAGTCTTAAGAATCTCGGCTTTCGTTTAAAAAGAAAGCAGGGGGGTTTCTAACCCTCGCTGTTGTGAAGCACAGGTTGAAAAGGCAAATTCTAAAGGACCAGACACTAAAAAGCACATAAAAGAACCCCAGCTTTATCGTTCTTTAAAATCTCATGTTGTGGCTGGGGAGAGGGAGGCAAAGTAGCAGCTGAATGCTGGGCGTTGGCAGTGTTGGGTTAGTCACATTTGCAGTTTTCCATGTGACACTTCCTTTTTGCACTGGTTGGGCAATTTTGCACTATCTGTGTTATCTTGGGGTGGGGGGGGTCAAAGGGTTTGGCAGATGGCATGGGGCAGCTGGAACTTTTGGCATGGGGGTGGGGAAGGGATGAGGTGGCAATTTGGGATAGGGACAGTGTGGTATTTCTGCTACAATAACAAGCTGTGAAATAATTCACAACATCCTGTGGATCCCCTTTCAGAATGGTTGCCTCAGCCTTCAGACAGCCTGAAATAGGTATCATTGTATCAGTTACACTCCAGCCACTTTTTGAAGGCATTCTTTGCTGCCGGGATGATTTGAGCACTGTTTTTAAGGTGAGTGTAGGTTCTAGACTAGAGCATAGCTCTGTGGTGAGGGGTGAATAATATGGCAATTTTTGCACAAGCACTGAATACCCAGGGCTCTGTGACATTTCCTTCTGGCAATATCATTATTATAGCATTGCTTAGTGACTTGACTTAGGGAGAGTGTGATCCCTTGGGCTAGGTGTTCTACAAACATAGAAACAAAAAGACAGCCACTAGAACTGAGTGAATTTTCATTCAAATGGTTTTTGCATCAAAAATGCAGGTTTAGGATGATCAGGGCACTTCACCATAACTGATTCGAGTTCATGAATAGTTTCAGTGAACTAAAATATTAATTTGATGTTTCAGAAAATTATTTCGTTTCTCAATTTCCTTAAAATTTGGGGTTTTTTGTGGGGTTTTTAAAAAGTAAAATACCCCTGCAAATGCAATGACACATTTCACTCTGGGTTGTACTAAACCCCATAGTACATTCCACCCATAACTACATTTTTTTTTTTTTTCCTTCTTCACTTTACCAACTTCCAGAGGGGTAACCATGATAGTCTATTTCAGCAAAACAAATGAGTCTTGTGGCACTTATAGGCCTTGTACACACGATCAGATTATCGCGCATTAAAGCTCATTACCGCGCGATAGCAACAACGGCGTACACACGTGCAACAGGGCTCTTGCGCGTTAAGTGCCTTGTTGTCGCGCAATCCAACAACCACTCCGACGAGAGTGGTAACAGCTGTTGCGGATCATATATTGCGCGTTTGAGCTCGTGTGTACGCTTACCGCGCATTGACTGGAGTCCGGAACTGTCCCAGCATTCCCAAGTCGTCCTCTCTGGTCTTCCCCCCACCCGCTCTGTGGCCGTGACGAAACTGTCCCCGCCCTGCCCCGAACTTATTCCCGGGATTTTCAAATTTCAAGTCTCTTTCACTTCCTGCTCTCTTCCTCGTGGAGTGTGTTTGTGCTCCGATCATCAGTAGCAATGGCGGCCCGCCGTGGAAGACGCGCACCCCTTTGGAGCACGGCAGAGGTGCTGGACCTGATCAGCATCTGGGGAGAGTCCGCCGTGCAGGCGCAGCTACGCGGCAGCAGGAGGAATTATGACACATTTGGCATAATTTCTCGGGCCATGTCAGAGAGAGGGCATGATAGAGACACAGTGCAGTGCAGATCAAAGGTGAAGGAGCTCAGAATTACCTATCACCGAGCGAAGGAGGGAAACCGCCGTTCCGGATCAGCGCCTGCAACATGCAGGTACTATAAGGAAATAGAAGCCATCCTCAGCGGGGACCCCACAACCACTGCCAAAAGTCCCGTGGACACTTCAGCCCCTCCTCGTCCGGTGATTGCCAGAGCCGAGCAGGATGAGGACGTTGTTGAGGAGGAGGAGGAGGAGGAGATGGAGGATGACACGGAGGAAAGCGCAACCGCGTGTAGCCAGGAGCTCTTCAGCAGCCCCGCTGAGACGTCCACCCAAGGCTTGAACTGCAGCTTGTTCTCTGAGGCGGCAGAGGGGGGTTCAGGTAAGTTTCTCCTTCATTCAGCTCTGCTCCTGCTAAAATATCATTGTCTGGGGTGGGGGTGCTTGCGGGTCCCCGCTGTGCACGCTATTTACTCTGCATTCATTAGCAGGGCATCAATACAAGCAGTGATTGTAAAATAATCATCTGCATTTAGGTCAGAAAAGGTTTCCTCGATGTACCTCCAGAGCCTAATACTCAGGTTAGATGGGAGAGCGTTTGTGTCTGCGCTCCCAAAGACGGACACTCTGCCTCTCCAGCTGCAAAGCACAGCCCTGGGAACCATGGCAGCACACAGTGCAGCAGCATACGGTCCCGGCCTGCTACCGGCGGCATGTAGGAGATGTATTCTAGATGGAAGGGGCACTCTGAGGAGAGGGATATTGGGTTCCATCTGTGTGCCCTCTTCCGATTCTTAGCCCCCGGTAAGCCGTCTATTAGAATGTACCTTGTCTGCTTCAGCGCAGCGTAGTGTGTTGACCGCCCTGTACCTTCCAGTGGAATGTGCTACTGGAAGGTTACATTGGCTATCTATGCTATGTGTTAACAATGTCTATATTGTTATTTTTGTATTAGAATTGAGCTTCACAAGGCCGGTGTCTACCCCAGCTGACCGAATGAGAAACATTAGGCGGCGTTCTCGAAGAAACAGGGAGGATATGTTTAACGACCTGCTGAAAGCAACACAAGAATCCGCAAGGGAGAATAGAGCCTGGAGAGAGGAATCCCAGCAGAGGAGGCAGAAACACAGGGACGAACTGATAAT
>ML685882.1:610654-689944 GCA_007922175.1 Pelusios castaneus | reverse complement strand
CCCCCCCCCCCCCCAAGCTACTTTTACGAGACCCGGAGCTACACCAACCTGTAACCCCACCCCCATCTTTCAGGTTTCAATAAAAACAGTAACAAATACTTTGAAGAATGCATTTATTTATACACATTATTGAAATGATCCTAAGGTGCACCTCATGCGTCATGGAACTGAACTAGGGAAGGGCATCATTGAAATGCTCCCTGAGTGCCTCCCTTATGCGAGCAGCTTCTCCTTGTGCCACCCTAATACTCCTAGTGGCTGGCTGCTCGAATGCTTCCTCGAGGCGCTGTGCCTCCGTAGCCCACGTAGGGGAAAACTTTTCTCCCCTACTTTCACAAATGTTATGGAGGACACAACATGACGCAATCACGGCAGGGATCTGGTCCTCCGCCAAGTCCAGCCTCCCATACAAACAGCGCCAGCGCCCTTTTAAACGGCCGAAGGCACACTCCACAGTCATTCTGCAGCGGCTCAATCGGTAATTGAACCGCTCCTTGCTGCGATCAAGGTTCCCAGTGTAGGGTTTCATGAGCCATGGCATCAGTGGGTATGCTGGGTCTCCGAGGATGACTATGGGCATCTCCACCTCCCCCACTGTTATTTTTTGATCAGGGAAAAAGGTGCCCCCTTGCAGCTTCCGGTACAGACCAGTGTTCCTGAAAATGCGGGCATCATGCACCTTTCCCGACCACCCAGCATTGATGTCCGTGAAACGACCCTTGTGATCCACGAGTGCTTGCAGCACCATGGAGAAGTAGCCCTTCCTGTTTATGTACTCCGTCGCGAGATGGTCTGGAGCCAAAATAGGGATGTGTGTGCCGTCTATGGCTCCCCCGCAGTTAGGGAATCCCATGGCAGCAAAGCCGTCCACAATCTCTCGAACATTGCCCAATGTCACTGTCCTCCGTAGCAGGATGCGATTGATGGCTTGGCACACTTGTGAGAGGGCTAATCCGACGGTGGTCCTCCCGACTCCAAACTGGTTTGCAACGGACCGATAGCAGTCGGGAGTCGCCATCTTCCATACAGCAATCGCAACACGCTTCTCCACAGTTAGGGCTGACCTCATGTTGGTGTCTTTCCGTCGCAGGGCAGGGGCCAACTCTGAGCACAGTTCCAGAAAGGTTGCTTTCCGCATTCGAAAGTTCTGTACCCACTGCTCGTCATCCCACAGCTGCATAACAATGCGATCCCACCACTCGGTGCTCGTCTCTCGCGACCAGAAACGGCGTTGCACCGTGTGCAGATGATCGGTGAAGGAGCTGAGCAACGCGGTGCTGTTGCTCTGCATGGCATCGATCAGCCCCTGCTCCTCGGTGTCCTCATCTGACTCGGAGCTCATTGCGTACTGAGCAACAAGCCGAGATGTATTCAGAATGTTGAAGGCGACAATGGAGATCATAGCAGGATCCATGCTGTCGCTGTAGCGATTGATTGCAAGTGGTGCGTTGCGTCACTGCAATGTTGAAAATAGGCGCGAGTTGCTATTGGCAACGAGGAAGACGCTAGGGGAACACAAAGCACCATGGGAAACTGAGAGTTTACCCATGGCGCTTTGCGTTCCTTTCCTTCATCCCATGATTCATAGCGCCGATTCAGGGAAAATGGAACGATGGGATAGGTGCCCAGAAGTCATTGCGCTCAACCGCGATAATGCGTGTAATTTTGTTGCGTTGCAGGGAGCAACGTGTGTACGCGTTGTCCCGCAATAAAGGTCACGTGAGTTTTGTAGCGCGATTGCCTTGTTGCGCTTTAATCTGATCGTGTGTACATAGCCATAAAGACTAGCAAATTGTACACTTTATAAGTGCTTCTTTGTTTCACTTTACCAAGAAACCTGAAAAAAAATTCATTTTGGCTTGATCTGAAACAATTCCCTCCTTTCCTCCCCAATTTTTATCAGCTCAGTGGCCAAATTGAAAAATCAGCTATTTACTCACCTCTAACAGTCACTGCTCTGTGTATATCATGAAAACAGAACAGAGGTGGAAATAACACAGAGATAAGGGAGCACAAGGTGCCCATGAGACAAAATGTTGTTCCTGCCTGTTACAGTCATCAGCTGCTAAGGCAGTCAGATATCACTGAAGGAGGTCACCCTGCACTACAATGCCTCTTCAAAAGACAAAAGCATCGAGTCCTACATATGCACAGTGCTAATGAGCATTCAGAGCATAACCACTGGTAATGAAAAGTAGAAGCCTGACATTGTTCCATGCTCAAGGGAAAGAGGAATTGAAGGCTTGACTTGACCACAACCAATTGTGTGAGAGCAGCGTGCAAAAGAGAGGCTCCACATGTGTCATAAGTTGGTCCATACTTGGCTTGATTTTTTTACAAGGCTGTTAAATGAACTGGTGGGGAAGCTCTTTAGAATATGAGCAAGGCATGCAGATGGGAGGATCGCTGGCAGAAAGCAAAGGTTCCCTCTTTGAAACCCACAATGCTAGATGGTGGAGACCTGCTGCCAGAGGCCGTTTGCTGTGGTTCCATTTCTCGTGTGCTCAGCTTTATTTATCGCAAGAGCAGTGCTGGTTTGAGAAACTGAAATCTCTGGGTGCTAGAAGATGGCTGATGTCCACCTCGGATCAGAGTCTCTAGGCAGATGGCTGCACTGTGTGCAGTTCATACGGTACCCAGGGCACATGTGGGAGCAGGTGCACGGGTCTGTGTCACATCAATGTGTGTGCAAAAAAGAAAAAGGGACCATGAATCTGTGGGCCAGTTGGCTGAGCAGCATGCCTTGTCCTCACAGGCAACATGGTGTAGGACTGGAGGACTGTTAGCTCTGGCCTCTGCTGTAACAGAAACGCTTTGTACAAGTCACAGAAGTGTGAGATAGATCAACAGCCTCATCCTATTCACAGCTCGATCTGGCTCCCCCATCACCATGCCTCCATCCCTATGGCTCTTTGTTGGGGATACAAGCTCTCACCTGGCTCTTGGGAGCTGGGAGACACTTCCTGGAGTTTTGCAGGGACCCCTTTTACCGGACAGAGTGACAAAATGAGATAGAATCCTAGATCAGGGTTGGAAGGAACCTCAGGAGGTCATCTAGTCCAGTCCCCTGCTCAAAGCAGAGCCGACCCCAACAAAATCATTCTATTTCCAAAGGCGTAGCTGGGTTACTCTATTGTAGAAAAACAACAGAGTCCTGTGGCACTTTTAAAGACTAACAGATAAATCATTCTAGTCAGGATTTTGTCAAGCCACACTTTAAAAACCTCTAAGGATGGAGATTCCTCCACTTCCCAAGGTAACCCATTCCAGTGCTTCACCACCCTCCTAGGGAAAAAGTTTTTCCTAATATTCAACCTAGACCACCTCTACTGCATATTGAGACTAAGGCTCCTAGTTTTGTCCTCTACCGCTGAGAAAAGCTTAGCTTCATCCTCCCTGGAACCCCTTGACTGGAAGGATAATGTCCCAATGCAGGGATCTGACAATTACAGAATTAAAAAAAAAAAAAAAAAGGGAAAAAATTCCTAGGATTCCACAGGCGGCTTTGGAACCCTCCCACTTGTGCACGCCCACACCAGCCCAAAGCAATTACAGCTGGGCCTGAGGCTCTGCTGAAATGTTCACCTCTGGCTTTCAGTTTACTGAGGAGTGGTTTTGGGGTCTGGAATTCATATCGCTCACTCTCCCCAACAACAATCCACTTGCCAGCCCATCTCCCCCTCTCCCCCCACTGCTCACTTCACACTGCACAGCACCAAAACCCCCTCTTCTCTGCCCACCACGGTCTTTGGATCTTTCTAGCATGGACCCAGCTGCGATCAGGCACTAAGCTCTCATTGCACCGGGCTCTACACAAGCACGCTCCCTGCTCTGGAGAGCCTGCAGACAAAGGAAGGGGCAGTGTCCCCCTGTGCTGGTGAAGAACCAAGGTCCAGAGAGATTAAATCCCAGGGGCAGGTCTGCAGCAGAGACAGGATTTGACCCTTAGAGTTCTAGAGCTTAAGGGCAGAAGGGACCATTCAATCCTCCAGCACGATCTCCTGTCTAGGCCAGGATGCCACCACCACAACCCTGCACCTGAAACAGCAAAGGAAATGAAACCAAAGTGTTGCAGCCCCCAGGAGACCGGACTATGCTGTGCCATGAAACTGAGGTGCCTGAGGCCCCTGCTGTGGCAGAGAAATGAAGTGAGTCTAACCCAGATGGCCCTGACAAGTGACCTGCACCCCACACTGTGGAGGAAATGGGAAGTAAGCCACAGGGGAGTTGAGCGCTGGCCCCCATTGTCACAATCAACCCCTTCATACAATTGTTTTGGTCTTCTGGGTCTCAGTCCAAAGGCCTTCTTCAGGACGGAGGGACCTAGAGACTCTAAGATACGTGCCCTGGGCCATAACAGCCCATCACTAGCTGCTTCCACAGCTCTTGGATGTTCTCCTCGCAACTGTCCTGCGAGGAGGGAAGGATGGTCCAATTTCTAGATGGGGAATTGAGGTCCATGGACAATTCAATGACCTGCCTGCGGTCATGCAGGTTGTTTGTGGCAGAGATGGGAAATGAACCCGTCTCCCCTATGTCCTAGTCCAGCCTGGGCTTCCCAGTGAATGGGGCCCCTGCTCCAGTGCAGAGGGCTGGGGTCAAGTCCATTAGGGCAGGGTCAGAAGAAGCTTGTGCCATGGAATACTGTGTCCAGTTTTGGGCTCCCCACTACAGAAAGGATGTGGACAAATTAGAAAGAGTCCAGTGGAGGGCAACAAAAATGATTAGGGGACTGGGGCACATGACTTACGAGGAGAGACTGAAGGAACTAGGCTTATTTAGTCTACAGAAGAGAAGACTGAGGGGAGATTTGATAGCAACCTTCCACTACTTGAAGGGTTGCTCCAAAGAGGAGGGAGCTAGGCTGTTCTCGAGGGTAACAGAGGACAGAACAAGGAGCAATGGTTTCAAATTACAGCTGGGGAGGTCAAGGTTGGACATTAGGAAAAACTTTCTCACTAGGAGGGCGGTGAAGCATTGGAATGGGCTATCTAGGGAGGTGGTAGATTCTCCATCTTTGGAAATCTTTAAGGCTCGGTTTGACAAAACCCTGGCTGGGATGATTTAGGGGGAGTGGTCCTGCTTTTTTGCAGGGGGTTGGACTAGATGACCTCGTGAGGTCCCTTCCAACCCTATGATTCTATGTGTCAGCCCCTCTCTGTCCTGCTGAGGGACCACCCAGCTTCCCTCTCCAGGCAGCCTCAGGCCTCAGTTACTGCACTAGTCTGGCTGGGACAGCACTGGGCGCCTGTGGTTGATTTATTCCTTTCTGAAGTCCATTCATTCCCCCCCCCTCACCAGGTATTTGTCTGTGTCCCTTCCAAGGTAAACCTTGGGAACTGCAGGCCTGTTCTGCATCAATACTTGGCCATGGCAGGGTTGGATGGAGTTCAGCTGCAGCCTGACTTGCTTTCCCTACCATATTTTCCAGACAATGATGCACTCCAGCAAAACTGTCTACACAAGCTGGGTTATTTCTGGCAGCAGGGTCAGAGAGCTCGGATTCAAGGCTGAAGCAATTCCGTGCCCACTGCAAAACGGTCCTTCTATATCTGCCCCCAGCATGGTGATGTACCCATGAGAGGCAGCAGTTTTATTGAGCTGAACATGAAATGAGCCAGGGTTGACATTGGAATGAGGGATGTATCCTTTTATCAGAAGGATTTAAAGGGCTCAGACGTCCACTGAGATAACATCTGCACCCTGTGTTTTAACCTTTGGAAAACACAATGTGAGCCCTGTTGTTTCTGGCTTCTCTGTTCCAGACGGCTAACGTGAAATTGCAGGTTGTCATTTTTGTTGGCCAGGAAAGTTTATTTTGGGGGAAGCCAAGTATTCCAAGAAGATACCGTCCAAGCAAACTGCTTGGCCTAGTGGCTTTCAGTGTCAGCCGAACGCCTTTGTAATCTGAGTTCAAAGGCTGCTAAATGTGGAATGGTCTGTAGCCAGCGCTTTTTTTGTGGTGGTACGCAGGGGTACGGAGTACTGGGACTTTTTGTGCTGGCCTTGCTACCCAGCTGGGGGTGGATGGGCGGGGTTAGTAGGGAAAAGGAGCACGCTGCTGGAAGAAGTGGGGGTGGCACAGAAAGAAGAGGGGCGGGAGAGACATTTTTCAAATTTACTATCAAGATGTGAATGCCGGCACCTTTCTTAGTGCTTTAAAAAACAAAACAAAAACAAAAAAAACCCACAATCTGTAGCCAACTCCCACATGACGGATCACATGCAGCAAAGCTGGCTGCTGCTAACCCCAGCGCTATCTTGCAATGTGGGTGCAGGGTTCCTGTGGGGGAGGACTAAGAGGTCTCAGCTGGGCTGTGTTGGGAAACTGGCAGTGGAAAAGCAGAGGGCTACACGTCAGGACAAGGTACATAGACTGAGCACTGGGGGTCCAGCACAGCAGAAGGGGCCTTAACCATTTTGCTAGCTGGGGTGGAAAATGTTTCTCCCACTCCTCCATGTCAAGTGGCGGAGGTGCCAAATGGCACAGCAGGTTGGCACCCAGACGCTTCCTTGAACCAGCCTCAGAGTGCTGTGACTCAGGACTGAGGTGTAACAGTAGAGCTGTATTGGGAGCCAGGCAGTGAACTAACACTGTGGACTGACCTCCCGATGAAGGGCATTGTGGACCATCAGGCAGTGTTTTAGGTTAGTACAGATATGTGTTGGCACAGCTGTTTGGGGTTCTAGGAGCAAAATGGAGTGTGTGGGGGTAGGGGGGAAGCAGATGAGACTTGAGGAGCACTGACAGTTCTGCCAGCCCTGGGTGTTCAAAAATTCCAGGTCAACTTCCCCAAAATATGAGAATAGCTTAAAAATAATGAGATTTGAAAAGATATATTAGGTATGTTTTCTATGCCTTCTTGTTCTGAGCCTTTGAAATACACTGGTATTGTATTTTCATGCCTTTCTTTGCAACCGTGAGAGCTAGAAATGTCCATATTTCTCAGCCTGAAAGCTGGGAGTCCTATGCATTCCCATGACTCCAGCAGCTGGAGCTTTAAACACCAGTAATTGCAAGAGTCACAATGAACTTAGGAGAACTGGCAACACTGCTCTCCATGGGATTGATGCTGGCTTCTCTGTGTGCTGAAAACCGGGACTGAGATGCTGCCTGCTTCCTTTGGCCCTGGCCCTTTCTGCTGGTCTACATCGCTCAGCCTGTTTCTGGCTCAGATCCTAGATAAAGAGATTAAAGAACAGGAGCGCCTGCCAAAGTGAGGAGTTGATTCCAGAAATCAAAACATCATGTCTTAGAATGGGAGTGACAAAGGAGAGCTGTTGCTTGGAATCCACTCTGGACAGAGGAAGGTTTTGCTCTTGATTGGTGCTAGATAGATCATGATGTATATTTTTGGAAGGCAGTTTGGAAAGGAAATGTCAAAGGGAAACAGAAGTTGATGGCAGCTAGATAGGAGTCAAAAAAGGGAAAGGGACAAGGTTAGGCCAGTGGTGAAAGAAGACAGCAATCAAAGACTCCCAAAACAGAAGTGACAGGAACTAGTTGGGTATGTGAGGTCTGGGTAACTGGGAGCTGTGTGCAAAGCAGGAAATGTCTCTTTATCCTCATTAAGCTTCACAGCCCCTCCTGAGAGATATTGTTCCATTTCACAAGTGGGGAAACTGTGGCACAGAGGGATAAATTGCCATGGTCCCACAGAGGGCAACTGCAATATGCCTGATGAGCAGTCATGCTCTTTTCCCCACAGAGGCGGGTGTCCTATAGCCCTTGTGTGTGATCTGATCTGTCAGGGTTTCTGAACACAAATCCTGCATGGTGTCAGGAGAAATTCTGCTTTGAGGGAGGGAGGAAGGTCTTCTCTAGCTTCTTGCTGTCCATCATCCCCTGTCTCCACATACTCTGCATTGTCATTTTGTTTAGTAAGCAACTTTGTTGACTCTGTCAGTTGCAAACAAAAGAATGTGGCTGCTAGTAGAAATCCTGCACCCATACCCACAGAGAAAGAAAGAGAGAGAGATTGCACTGGTAGGTGGAGAAGGTATCACGTGCTATATAGTGCCCCAACGTGCCTAGCATTCACTAATTGTGTGGCAAGCTGCCAAAATCATGAGATTTTTGTTTGTTTGTTTTTAAAATCAGTAAACATTGGGTTCTGTTTGCCTTCTGGTTCATGAGCCTTCTGGTTGAGCTCAGCTCATGTTTTATAGCCTTTCTCTTCAACTGCAAGGCTGAAAAACTTACTTTTTTTTGTAAAGTGAAAGCTGAGATTCCCATGATTCCAGGAGCTGGAGCTTGAATTAAAAATATAATGGTAGACTTGCAATAAAATAATGAGTTGGAAGTAATGTGTCTGGACTCTTCAAAGCACAGAGGCCCAGATCCTCAAAGGTATTTCACCTAACCTAACACCTAATAAAATCCCCAAATCTTGTGTAGAGCTTGAGCATCCACACTGCATTGTAACCCTGGGTTTACAGTTGCTGGATCCAGTCTCACAGCTATGCTAATGCATCTATGCTGCACTACACAGCCCTTCTGACTCACATCTGTGTCTTGATCTACGTCCACAAAATGACAGGGCTTGGACCCAGGTCTCAGGGGGACTCTGAGCTACACTCAGATACCGCCTGCCCACTACCATCGATTCATTTCACAGAGGCACCTCCTGGCAGTAGATGGCAATAAATTTTGTCACTACTCCCCTGGGCTGGCGTAGGGTTCCAATGCCTATTATGAACACCAGAAGCATCCAGCTACCTCCCTTTTTCCCCATCCTGTTTTTCAACAGGGATCGTGTGGGGCTTGCAATGCCCAGCAAAGGGTTAATCTGGAAAAGGTGAATTTCGGCTGCTATTGCTGAGGTGGACCACTTTGTCCGCCACATGTAATCAACCAATGAAAATTTGAGGGACTGTAAGCTCTTGTGGGGCAGTGAGCATCTTTCTGGGCTGTTTTTGTACCGCACCTAGCACAATGAGGGAGTGGTTGACTGGGATTTGTAACGCTATCATAGTAGAAATATGGTCATACACACTGACTGTGTGTTGTCGCCTGCTAAGCGGCTGGGAGCTCAGACATTTCTCTGTTCTGCTCAGACCACCTCTTATGAAAAAGCTCAATTGTTTCTTTTTCACTCCCACGCCCAGACTCGTAATTAGTGTTGCTTCAACCGCAACAGCTTTTTGTCCTGTGTCCTGTCTTACTCTTCGTCTCATCTGATCAGCCCATGAGGGGACTTGGTGGGTAAATCCAAGGGGTGGATGCTGTGCAAAACCACCCCTCTGGCACCCATCTAGGGCACAGTGGCAGAACTCTGGAAACAAAACTGATTAACTCTTCCGTGGACCTCAGAAGGACAGTGGCATTAAATTGCACACAGTTGAGACTGGATAGCTGCAGAGGGTCTATTTAGCTGAACAAGAATTGTGACCCCTTAAGGCAAGCAGGGTTTAAACAGGGCCCACCCCTATATGCTTGGTTAACTTTGCTTCATCTCTTTCCCGTTGGCTGGCGCTTGCATCTCAGCAAGATGGAGTCGAGTTAGTTTGCAGAGCTCCTACGTGCACCAGGCCTTGAAGCTGGGGAGCCCTGCTGGTGTCTGTATTGATACTGGCATTCCTGACCTGCTGCAAAAACGGTGCCATGCGGCCTGTCAGGTCCCTTCTTTATGCAATGCATCCTGCTTTGGCGTTTTGCTTAAGGCGACATTAATCTTTCTCTTTGTCAGGCAGTCTGGGGCTTTTGTGGCATTGGTTCGGGGAGGGAGGAAAGAAGAGAGAACCACTGAAGTTGGCAAGGAGCCTTGCAGTTCTGCAGCGCTATGTGAAAATGCGCTTTTGCTCTCCACGAGGCCTAGCCAGTCCTTTCCTGTCTCAGCCGAAAAGGGGGGAAAAGCCACTCATAGGAGAGCAGCATTCCTGAATCTCTACTAATGCACATTGGGGCTTTTTCACTCCATCTCTTTACATCTGAACTGGGGGGGCTTTCTTAGTTGCACTTTGCATTTGGACTGGGGCTCTCTCACCCCCTTGATTTGGCTAAAGGATAGTGTACTGAGCTGGGATCCCAGAGAGAGAATGCCTATTCCCAGCTCAACCAATGGGTGACCTTGGGAGTCGCATCTTCTACTGCAGTTCCATGTGTAAAAGAGAGATACTTGCCTCCCTTTCTAGAGCACTTTCAGATCTGCCGATGAAAAGCACTATATGGGAGCGAGGTTTTATTATAGAGCTCTTTCCAAAATGTCCCCAGGAAAAGCTTTCATATAGAGGGCAAGTTTCCCTCTCCCTTTATATTTCAGTGTGGCTAACTCTTGTGACTTAATTATGAGACTCATGATAGCCAGTGTGTTTCTGAAAGTCCCAGCTCCTGGAGTCGAGTGAATACAGGAGAAACTTAGCTTATGTATGTTTCTAGCACTCATGGTTATGGATCAAACCTTGGAAATGTGGCTGAAGCGCGACCTAATAGGTTAAAAAAAACCCAATTAAATAAGAATCCAAACAGGGTGTATGTTTAATTCTCAAGATTCTTAAGAATTCATTTGAATTCTTGGGGTTGGCCTGTTTATTTATCTATTTATTTAGCCCTGGATTTGCCATCCTGCACTTTCCTCCATTTATCTCCTCATAGAGCCCATGGAGGATGTCGTATATAGAAATTGGGCAGCATCCCTTTAAACCAGTGATTCTCAACCATTTTGGCTCGAGGGCCACAGACATAGCATTTGCAGCCCTGAAGGGCCACCAGGCTCTGCCAGCAGGAGCCCCTCCCCATCTCCTGCCCCTCCGAAAAGCAGTCTCTCTTCTCGCTGATCTCCCATCTCCCTGACTGCATCAGGGAATCCACACATGTCCTGTAGCTCTGTACACTTCACCTGAGTCCCTAGGTAGCGGTTTCCTTCCATAGCCAGCAGGAGGAGACCCATGGGCCACTTTGAAAGCCCCCTCGGGTCACGGGTTGGAAACTACTGCTTTAAATAGTTTAGGAAGCCTTTAGTGGGCTTTTTAGTGCAGAAGCCTCTGGATCCAGCAAAGCAATCGTGTGCATATGGAGCTAGGCCAGGCGCGTTCGTCTGCTACCAAGCACAGGCTAATTAGAGGAGTTCTCCAAAGTTTGGAGCCCACCAGGCAGCCCTGTAGCTGACCATTTCCAGTGTAGCCCAACAGCCCCTTCCCAAGCTGCTTCTTCAAGGCCAGGACGTAAGGAGACCCTGTCTGATGATCTAACCCACTGGTGAACATGTCACTGTTCCCAGTCTGTGCTGATCCACGGAGGACAGGATGGCTGCAGAGCCAGTTATGGAGCTTTAGTTCACACTGAACCAGTTCATGTTTTTAGCCCTGCAGCTGCCCGCTCCCCTCCTAGTTGGCCAGCCATGAGTGTGGCAGCAGCAGCTATATGAATCTGGGGGCTAGAGAGAACCTTAATCTGATGCTATGTCTACACTGGCAAATTAGTTCGAATTAAGGAAGCTTAATTCAAACTAACTTAAGCCATAGCTACACTAGGCTTTCATGAGTTCGAATTAAGGGCTTCCTTAATTCGAACTAATACATTCGAATAGGCTATTCGAACTAGGGGTTAAATCGAACTGGTTAGTTCGAATTAACCAATGTGGCCATGTTTGAACTAATTGCTTAGTTCGAACTAACCGGCACTTGCTTAGTTCAAACTAAATTTTGCTAGTTTGAATTAAGTTAATTCGAGCCAACTAAAATTAGTTCGAATTAGTTAGTTCGAATTAGTTAATTCGAGTTAATAGGGCAAATGGCCTCTCTGATACGGGAGCAGCCACATCAGGCACTGCTTCTAAATGGGGAATTTAGATTCATCAGCTGCCTGCCTCCTCTCTATGTACCCTGCCCGGTGTGGAGAGGGATGACCATGACCCAGCAGGAGAAAGGGCCAGGGAGGTGATAAGGAAGGTGCAGGAATGATAGGGGAGGTTGAGCATCTCCCTGCCTCTCTCTGCACTGCTGGATTATGTGGCACGGGCAGGGCTGTGGGGACAGCTGCTGAGTGACACTTTCTCCTCTCAGGACTGTAGAACTTAACAGTGTCCTGAGCAGCAGGAACGCCTGCTTGCTTGGCTTTGGGAAACCGAGAGGTGTGGACGGGGGAGGTTTGTTTAGCAAGCTCCCAGCTAGTGTGCAGAGGCTGAGGGAGGACAAGGCCTTCCCTGTGCATCTCCACTGATCTCAGCCCAGGGCTCCAAAAAATCCTGGTCTCTGCGCAGATGCTGGTGCAAAGGGACGGGGACTGCCCCAGCGTCCCCATCTGCTTAGAGCGTAAAGAGCAGGATGCCCTCCCTGTGCATGGAGGCTGAATTACCTCAAGGCAGAATCCCTCCAAGGCACATGGCTCATGGCAGAGTAGATGAGGAAAGCTTACACTGTGGTTGGCCAGTGCTAGATGTGTCTCCTGAGGCATCTGAACCAGCCTGGCACCTTATCCAGCATCTAGCACTAACTCCACTTAACAAGCAATTCAGTTTCTTCCTCCATGCAACTAACTGCAGACAGACTTCGGGTAGCTCCAGGATGAGACCAGGCTCCAGCCCTGCTGGCTGCAGAAGGTGTTTCTTGTAGCCTAATGTGCTGTTCTCTGGGTGGTTCCAGGAGGCCTGGGCTCCCTGCCAGCTTGCCGACAGCCCAATTGAATTACACCAGAGAGGATGTAAAGCAGAGCTAAATTTATACATTAAATGCTGAAATTACACAAAGACCCTGTTGGAAAAGTTCAGCTCCCCAGGGCATGCAGAAGGCTCTGCAGAATCCCTCCTCCTCAGCCCTAAGGAAGGAGCCTTCCTACCTGATACTTAAAAATTAAAGCCAGACGAGCCTGTGGTTTGGAGCTAGTCAGACACCCACCGAATCATTTTGCAGGGAAAGTTTAAACCTTAAGGTCGGGAACTAACCACACCAGGCACCACCCTGTTTGGGTTGATGTAGTGGTAAACACCTCTCCAGGGAGTCCTACCCCCAGATGCTGCATATCTAGGATTGTGGCAGGCATGCTGGATTCTCTCTAGCACAATATGAAGAATTGCTGATCCTACTGAACAGATTTACTGGCCAAAACAACCTGAGTTGTCCAGGCTTATGACACCTCTCCACTGCAGCAGCTTCCACCATTGTTGGAAGGAGGTTTTCTACTGATGCAGTTAATCCATCTCTCTGAAAGGTGACAGCTAGGTCGATCTAATTAAGCACAGACCAGACATGATGAAAGTTTCCATGTCGTTCGGATTCCCCTTTTGTCTCTCTGGTTGACCGGAGACCATGCCCTACGTGGAATGCTATGCTGCACAGAGAAACAGCTAGGGCTAGATCTGAAAAGGGAAGCTAGGCCAAGTATTTGAATGCCTAATTTTAACCAAGCTGCTGTCTAGTGGAAACCACAGTCCTGAGTTACTGGGCCAGAGAGAACATGAAAATGACTCTGTAGCTCCATGTTTTGGGCGTGTCCTTGGGCTCTAGAAAAGTCAGGTCTGAATCCCTGCTCCAGTATAGTTAAGTGGTTTTTACAAAGTGGAAAAGTTTGAACAGGAGTTTGAGAGCATCGACCCTGAGAATACCACTCTGTCAGTGGTTAAGGCACTTAGCTGGGATCAGATCCCTGCAGAATGGAGATTTGAACCAAGTCTTGCACATTGAGCATGGGTGCACTAATCACCAGCCTATTGGGTGTGTTGGAGGGGTGGGGGTAAGCACCACCTCTCCTGTCTCAGCTCATGTCATGTTCCACCCTCACAGCCTGCTTTGCCAGTGACACACTTTCTCACGCCTGGGATCAGCATTGCCCTTAGCCATGGATTTCTCACCACCCACCACCAGAACCTCATTCCAGTCCCCTTTAAAACTTGCTTCATTTCCAATTCCAGCTGCCTGTGGGAGATGAATTAATGTGACAAGAGTGTCACGCCCCTCCCTTCCCAGGGTTTTGCAGTGGGTCCTGCCTTTCTAGATTCTGAACTCCATGGGGCTGGGACTGGCTTGCATTGTGTTTAGCCGAATATTGGGCTGCTTCTAACAATTCTTATTCTTGCTCACATGGAAAGTCAGCCCTTGCACTCTGCCTTCTATGAGAACAAGCCAAGGTCAAAACTGTGATCACTCTTAGGGCAACCTTTCCTGCAGGCTGAAACAGGCTGAAAGCAGATCTGAATTGATTAGGGGTTCTGATCCGTGCTGAATTTTGTTCAAGGCTGTGTTTTTAATTTTTTTCTCTCTCTTTATTTGGAGCAGTATATATAGATTCCACAGAGTGGGGGCAGAATATGCTGGCAGATAGACACACAGTCTATCTGTCCCCATGCCGCTCCTCTGTACATCTCCATATACATACACCCCTTCATCTGTCCATCAAGTATTCTCTATCTAGAATTTGGCTCTTTGAGTCAAAGAAACAGAGTCAGCCATGGCACCAGAGGATGCATTTATAAATCAAGGTATGTCAATGTACACCTGGGCTGAAAACTGAGCTGGATAAATGTATGGAGGGGGTAGTATGATGGCACAGTCTAATTTAGAAATTAACTGATCTTTGACTACTAGTGGTAAATATGTCAATGGGGTGTTAGGTGGGGGATTCTGAGTTGGTGCAGGGAATTCTTTTTGGGGTTTCTAGCTGGTATATCTTGCCCATGTACTCAAGGATTAGCTGATTGTCATATTTGGGGTCAGGAGGGGATTTTTTTTCCCCCAGGGCAGATTTGCAGGGACCTTGGGGTTTTTGCCTTCCCCTGTAGTGTGGGGCATAGGTCACTTGCTATTGGTTTTTCTGTACCTTGAAGTCTTAGTTTAAACCATGATATGGGGACTTCAGTGACTCAATCATAGATTAGGTGTCTATTGCAGGAGTAGGCGGGAGGTTCTGTGGCCTGCATTATGCAGAAGGTCAGACTAGATGATCATATTGGTTCCTTCTGGACTTGAAATCTATGCATTTGAGCCAAACTGAAAAAGATCAAATAATTCCGGGAAGTGAAACTTTGCTTCCTTGAAAGGCAAAGGGCCTCCAGGCCAGTCCTACGTAGGGTATGTATGGTGTACAACACCACAGAGGTGGATGGAAGACTGATCCAGAGAGATATTGGGAGCAATGAGAGAAGCCCTCTATTCCGACTTCAGCAGTGTTCTTTACCCACCAGCTGGAATGTTATAGCGGGTTAGGCTGAGGTCACCACGCTCATTTCACATGTGACCTTGTCCTAATGTTAACTCAGACCTACCAGAGTGAAAGGCTGACAGCATCATCCCTGCCCACGATGTTCCAGCCCTCATCCCCAGGCTATTATTTCATCACGGGAGGGGCCATGGGCATGAACCCATTGCCCTGCCCCTCCTCCACCTTTGCAGTGGCTTGTAGGAGCTGTAATCCAGCAGAGCGTAGCTTGATTAATATTATTTGACATCTGATTGGATGCAAAATCCTGGGACATTTGAAAAAAATAGAATGAAATCAAGAGCGAGACATTATTTAAATAATCTGTGGCTGAGAGCTTGCTGGCAGTGCAGCAATGATTGAAAGGGATTTGACTCCTGTTCTAAAGCCTTGCTGGGCTGCAATTTTCTGATTAATTCTTGCACAAATGATGGGCAAAACATCCTGCTGCTGATCCTGCTGTCCCTGGTGTCAGCTCCCTGCTGCCCATCTCCGCTAGGGTGAAAGGAGATCAGACCCTAGGGGTTTAACCAAATTGAGATTATACTTCCATTGTAATTAAGGAGAAGCATATACACAGCAGTCAGAGTTCAGGATGATGGAACAGCCCTTTAATTCTCCAGGACTTTTGGCCAGGGGAGAGCTTCCCTTGAAGCTTCTCGACTTACCAGAGGCTTCTATGTCATTTTTACCACTCTGTGACTAAGCTGTGCTAGGCAAGACTCCAGCCAGTTAGTAGGGGGCATCAGAGAGTAAAGTGAGCGCTGCATGAACTGTGACTTGCACAAATGTGTATCTACGGCAAATTTTCTGCCTTTTGTAAATTGCCCTCAGAGCGTGAGGTGCACCAGAACAAACTGACCAGTGGGGACTGTGTGCAATAGGCACTCCTGCACTGTTTCACCCCACCACTCACATGCAAGTCTTGGAAACAGGCTCTTTATTACATCCCCCACCACCCAATCTAGTCTGTGTACCTCGTACAACAAAATCCATGGCTATCTAGAACTTCCCATTTGTCACCATTCTGCATGCCATGGTCACTAAGAGCATCACAGTAACTATGGAGGTGGCATTCTGATCTTCCTGCTCCAAAACACAAATGCCTACTTCTGAGCAAAAGGAGACTCTCCATTCACAGTCAGCATGGGCCCTATGACACATAGTTAAGTACTGCTGACTCTATCCTCCAGCAGGGAATGGATTTGGTCAGTCCCATTCTTGTGGAATGTCCCACAGGGTTCTTGGAAAGGTGTCCATAAACCATCACCAAATAAAATAGACCTTTAAAAATGAATCTCACAACGAATGTTTGATTGTGGAAATTTTTGCTATATGAAGTCATCAATCAGTATGAGAAATTCATACTGAAGAGGTGGGGATAATAATAATTTCATTACTGGTTAGATGACATAATGCTGCAACATATTGCCCACTGTTTCCTCCTCCCTCTGGCTGCTTGTGATCCAATTAAGGCTCCTCTCTGATAAAATGAACTCACTACTGGACATCTCCTGTAATTACATTACATGCGAGGTATATTAAAGGTGAACTAAAAAGCTCTCTAGCAAAATGAATAAACAAATGGAGATTAAGAGCTCTAGCCCGTCCAGAAATGATATACAGGAAGACATAAAAACTGCAAATAATTACATTAGAAAATGAAGTAGGAAGGAACACAGGATTTGTGAGACAGGAGCAGACAAATGGAATGTCTAGCCCTGTATCTTGTCTCCGACAGTGGCCAGTTCTAGATGCTTTTGGAGAAAGAAGCAAGGAAGCCCCACAAAATAACTGATGATTTTGCAGTTGGGGGCTATGGGGAAATTTCTACCTAATCTAAGGCAGTTAGAGATTGGTTGGTGTCCCAGAGCATCAAGGTTTATGGCCCTTAGAATATGTTATTCTATCTAATGTGATTCTAGGTACTGGAGAAGACATGCCACTGGTGTGAATGAGTGATTCTCCATTGAGCGATACCAAATTTCATTAGCTACAGGACTGGGCCACCCTTAGTGCTAGCCAGACAAATGTCACCCCTTTTGCTGAATTCTTTTGAGCTTGATACTTTGTGGCAGTGAGTTCCACAGGTTATTTGTGCCTTGTTTATACGATTTCCTTTGTCATTTTATAACTGTTGCCTGTCTTCATTTTGTATTGAGAGAGTAAATAGAAGCTCCCAGATTCCCTTCTCTAGAACAGTGATTTTTTTTAAAAAAAAAAACTATTCCTGAAAAGTGTGAGATGAGACTGTCCCCTGTAAGTGGGAGCAGCCCCGGTTTAGTTGTGCCTGGTTAATTGTCTTCAAATGGGACTGAAGAGATGAGAGCTGGCCTACCATAAGGATCAAGTGTTGGGGAGGTGGTTGAGAAAACAAGATGGGAAGAAGCTGCTGGGGTGTGGGGGAAGGCCCTGAAAACCAGTAAATTAGCAGTTGAAGTTTCCCCAAGACATAGTAGTGGAGAGCTGCTGAGGGCCAGGAGTCAGTGGAGGTGGGGGGAGTTTGTCCACTGGCTTCTCAGAGAAGGAAGGTCTGAGGGAATAATCCAGAGCTGGAGGAGAACCCAGGAGGGATGACAAGCTTAAACCCACAGTGGGTGGATCCTCTTTATTCTGTGCTTTTTGTTTGAGCTTTGGTAACCTGCCAGCCTCCCAACTCTGATTGACGAGGGAGTCTGAATCAGAGCCTGGGTTTTGTGGCGGCTTTCAGGGGGAATTGGAAGAATTTAAGTCAATAAATTAGCCATCAGCAAGGGCATTATTGTCCCAAGAGTGCAGATAGAATTTGAGAGATGTTAGGTGGTGCTGAGGCAGGGATGATGGTGAGACCAAATCTAAGAAGGGGTGCTCGAGGAGAACCTGCCTAGTTAGCGTGATGGATTCTCCATCACTGATCCTTTTAAAATCAAGGTGAAATGTTTCCCACCTGAAAGATCTGTTCTAGGAACTGGTGGGGGGAGCTGCTGTCACCTGTGTTGCACAGGAGACCAGACTAGTGAATCACAACAGTCCCTTCTGCCCTTGGAATCTATGAATCTATAAAGAGGTTGGTATTATTAGGTGGCTTTTAACTCTGTCTTCGTGGGCGGCATGCAACTCCTTCTTTGGGGAAGCTGGGTGGGAGGGGCTCCGGCCCTCAGACTGTGGCTCTGCCCTGCTCTGAGGCCCCACAACTCTCCACTTTTGCTCAGCCCCTCCACAAAGTTTTCCCCACCCCAGCTCACATCTTTTTTTATTCCTGCTGCCCACTGCTTTTGTTTCTCGGGGGAGAGCCACAGTGAAGGGCCACCAGCAATGGGTGAAGGAGCCTTGGGGCAGGTGGCCAAGCAAGAGCAGATCTTGGTGTGGAGCATGGGGAGGGGGCGGGCGGGAGGCAGAGAGGCAGAGCAGGAGCTTCTACCAGTGGCTCTTTGGGGCCTCCCAAAGCCTATTATGCTCACCATCTATGTCTGTCTTTAATTGTTTCAGTTAATAATTCAGTTAATTGTGTCTGTTAATAATGTTTTGGCCATAGAATAAGGCTTAGTGGTCTGTGGTTTCCCAGATCATCCGTAGCAAAGAGAAGTGTACGATTTGGTACCCAGTGTAGAAACTGATTTTAAGTGTGTATTTTCGTTAGCTGTTCAGCCATATCATTGGATCTCATTTCAGATGGGATTTACAATGACCTTTGACACCCCCCTCCCCCAGACTGAAGTCACCTGGCACTGTTCTGAACTTCATGGGCCAGTTTCCTGCAGAAGCAACTTGCTCTCTGAATGCATAGCTTTTGTCTTTCTGTGTGATGAAAGGATCAAAGACAACTTCTCAGCTTCAGTGTGGCAGCTGTCTTGGGTCTAGAGAGAAAGGTGGAAGAACCTGATGGAAAGGAAATCCAGTACAAATAATCTTGAGGAATGCAGAAACATGCATGGCTCTTTGATTGAAAAACACAACAAAACCCACAACAAAGCCCTATAACTAATCAGTCAGTCCAGACTGAAGCTAAACCAGGAGAAATGCATTTTCTGCATACTCTAAATTGAATTTTTGAGGCAGAAAATAAACAAAGATGGAATCTGTCCTAGCTCAGAGGAAATAAAAGCAAGTAGAGAATTGAATGCACCAGCCAATATACCAGAAGTGAGATGTATACTGGGGATGGTAAATTACCTTAGTTGATATCTATGAGATCTTTCTACAGTGACAGGATGAACTGTTACAGTCCAACACATCTGGGCTGTGGGAACCAAATCAAGGAATTGCCTTAAAAGGATTTAAAAAAAAATCTCAGCAGCTCCAGTTCTCAAGTACTATGATGTGAACCAAACCACAATGGTTGGTGAAGATGCAAGCAGGACAATTAACTGAGGCAATTGCATCATAATTTCAAATGAAATGAGAGGAAAAATCCTAAACCTCATCCATGAAGGACATCAAGGATTAACTAAATGCTGTGAATGGGCCAATGAGTCAGTGTGATGGCTGGGTATCAGCAAGGACAGAAAATATTTGCCTGTGAATATTGCATAACTAACAGATAGATAAACACAGCACAAACTGCCTTTAATAACAATATATTTATTGATCAGACCTTGGAAGAGGCTAGCTGCAGATTTATGTGAATTCAGAGGCCATCACCATCTGGCCCATTGTGGACTATTTTTCCAGGTATAAGTGAACTTGAAAGACGTAAAAACAAACAAGGAATCCTACGGCACTTTTAAAGACTAACAAATGTATTTATCACATGAGCTTTCATGGGAGGAAATCCCACTTTGTTGGACTGAAGTGTACTTTTTCTCACTGTGGTATTCCAGAACAATTCTTGACAGACAGTGGACCACAACTCAGAATTTGTCCTTTCACGCAAAATACAATTTTGATTAGTTTATTAGCAGTCCATGTTACCCACAAGCAAATGGAGAAGATGAGAGGGCTGTGCTGACAGCCAAGAAAATCCTACAGAAGGATGATCAGTTCCTTGTTCTTCTGTGTCACAGATCAACTCCAATATAGCCCAGCACAATTCCTGCTGGGAAGACAACTCAGAGCTACTGTTCCAATTTTGGAAAATAATCTTTTTCCAAAGTGGCCAAACATGAAAAGGGTAGCCCAATTGGATAAAAGGGTTAAAAAAGCTTATGCACACTTTTATAGAGAGACGTCACTGGAGAGAATTACCAGGTCTGGTGAGTGTGTTCAGATCAAACTGGATGAAGAAAATGGATGGACAACTCCAGCTATCATAAAGAATTCCACACCCAGATCATATGTGATTGACACCAACAGTGAAGAATTCAACAGAAAATGTCAACATCCATAGTTGGTTCTTCAGCAAGAACAATCAATAGAGCAAATTCTACATATGGTGGATGAAGAACAAGATGAGTCAAGGATTCCAACCCAACCACAGCCAGTTGAACTAATGGACAGCCAGGTGACCAAGTTATGCATTCAGGTCATGCAATTAGAAAATCAGTACAATTAAGAGACACTTAATAAACAGATCTGTACTGAAGTTCAAAGACAGAGTGATGGTGTTGTAAACTTTGTAAATGGCAGGAATGTAGAACTTAAGGGGGAATGTAGTGGTGTGCTAAACTGTAGATACTGATGAGACACTGCGTGTAAAATACCTAATTTGAACAAACCTCAGTCACATCTGGCAGAGTATTAAAAGATCTTACGATGAACATATCAGGTGTGAATCAGCAAGCTCTGTAGCCAGTCCAGATCTGGTACAAGAACAGGACACTCTGCTGGGGTGCAATTCACCCACTCTCACACTGGGACCTGGATCACAACCCCCTGGGCACCAAGCATGACTAATTCATTGGGTCCAAGTGGGTTTCCTTTCAGCAGCTTGTGACAACAGCTGATTAAAATAATTCAGGAACAACTTCTTCCAAACAAAGCAGCATTTATTCCTTTATCCGAAGGTACAGAGCATGAGGGCCAAAATGAAAAACAAAAGAAAGTCATATGTGCATAATTGCTTACCTAGACTTAACCTCTGTATCCACAGCCAGACAGGTCTAGGCTATTATTCCCCACCTTTGAGCTGGGTGACCCGTTTCCTGCAGCTTGATCCCACTCTGAGTATGGTTTCCCCAGGCTGTCAGCTTTTCCACTGACACATCCTCCATCCCATAGCCTCTCCTAGTTCACCCAAACCCTTCCCTCTTTTATGGGCTTTGATCCCAGACTTAATTTTGGGACAAGTAATCCATCCTAGCCCAGATGGAGCCATACTGATAGTTTCTTCCCTCATTGCTATCTGAACTCCCCTGAAGCTTTGTACCTGATGGGGTCTAATCTGTGTCTCTGTATTACCTTTCCTGCTTGTTTCTGTAACAACCCCTTGAGGTGTGTCCTCTTACCTCCCCCTCCCCCCGCCTTGATTTAACTCCATGCATTCAGACAGGCAACAGTGCAAGCTAGCAGGGAAACTGAATCACACTGACTAGTCATTAAAAAAAAGACACTGTCCCATGTTGTCATGGTCATGTCATGCACCTGCAAGACCTGGACTTCAGTGGAGATGCTATTGGCCTTAGTGGAACTAGACTGATGGAAAACTGTTATAACCCAGCAGAGAAGAAGGCCCAACTTAAACACAGATGGCCAGCTCCTCACTTTGAAGTAGACCCTCTCAGTTCAGTAGAGTCATGCTGATTTGTTCCCGCTGGGGATCTGGCCCATGCTAACTAAATAGTTCTGAGAACATGGATTGTGCGTCAAAGGTTTTGTTTAGAACATGGATTAGTGACCAGATGGGCAGAAGCAGCCAGAGCCGGTTGTATAAATACATGCAAAGGGAAGAGTTTTTAAGGACTAATATTTAGCTTTTCAGCTGAGATGGATTGTGCTACTCTGGGAATATTTATGTAGGTAAGTTTTTTCTGACCTTATATTTGAAAGAATTTAGCACTAGCAAAAGGCACTAAATTAACACCCTTGGAGACAGAGTTCATCCAGCAAAAGGGCAGTGCCAGTAGCAGTCCAAGCTTCTCTCAGCCCTGCCCTGGAGGCTGTGGGAGGAGGTCAGGTCTATGACTTAGTCACCTCAGACTTCACTGCTGACACCAGCCACAAGGGGCCCAGCTGGCCGAACAGTTTTCGTGGCACCCCTACCAGTTTGCTAGACAAGGTAAGGGGAGCACAGGTGTGGTCTCATTTGAGGGAAGGGGCACACCCCAATTGGTCAGTTCAGTCGGGACTTTAGTAGGGCTCCTAATTTGTTGCTGAATGCTGAGCTCTCACAGCTTTTCTCACAGAAGTGGCTACCTACCATCTCCAGATGGCTAGGAAACTGTGTCACCTGGTGATCTGGCCATGACTATGATCATCTCTTGAGTGAATTACAGCAATGTGATTTACCTTGGCTGGAAGCCGCCAGCCTTTAGGAACCTTCTACTGCAGGCCTGTCCTCCATGCTCAACACTGGCTTTCCAGAGAAAGCTGAGGCACAGTCAGGGTCTCAGTCTTTATCTTTGGCCTGTTCCCGGGTAGCTAGAAGAATACTTGGAGCTCTTGGATGAGGACTGTGGTCGATGGTGCAGCCGAGCTCTACCACCAGAGTAAAATTAATCTGAGATGGAACTTTCTCAAGGTCCAATCTGAGATCTTGAAATGAACTAGCCCAGGAAATAAAGGCCACCATGAACGTTTCCACTTTCAGTTCCAAAGGCAAAGCCTTTGCCCTGCCTTCACTGACCAATACAGAGCTGTGTGGACATTTAAAAGACAAACCCAATAAAACGCCTTTCAAAATGAATCCCTTCCTTCCACATGCCGCTCCTCCCCAGGAGCAGAATGTGAGACTATGAACCTCATGTGAGTGATGTTAGTAGCATCACTTAATGAGTGACCAGAAGGCACTGAGATACCACAGTGATGAGGGCAGGATGAGAACTTATATAGAATAGAAATGTATTGAATCCCCACAACCCTTTCTGTGGGCCATCAAATAGTGACTTTCAGACACCACTAAATCAAGCCACCTCTCTTCCAGTCCCTGAAAGTGTCTGCTAGTCCTATTCACCGGGAGCCCTTTGGGGGTGAATTCTCCTAGTGGTGCGTGGCGCTGCTGCTCGTAAAGTGACTGTTCAACATTTCAGATCTTGACCTATATAATTGGTTGGGGGGTTTCCAGGAAGTCCCCCCACCCCTTGTGGAGTCACCTGTCAGGTCTCAATGCCACATGTGAATGTTGAGTTTGGAGAGAGAGAGAACTGAGACCTGCATGGATAACTCAAAGATCATTCCAGTTCTCTCCGGTTCCAGAGTGAGATGAACCCATGCAAAACCCCACAGACAAACACTTCCAAACTTGGGGAAAGTTCACAGCTGGCCTCAAACTTTGTGGTCTGGATCCACCTCCACAGCTAAATAAATTCCACCCACTCCTTGACCATACCAAAACATCTCAGTTATGAAGTTGCAGACATCACATCATGGGAACAGACTCTAATTGGCTGATCCTATACCAAAATATATTTGTTATAACAATTCTGCCCTCTCTGCCTCACAGCTAACATGTTTACAGTAACAGCAGGTACCCGGAGCTTGCCAAGTTTCTCCATTCCTAACCATGGAGAAAAAAAAACACCCTCTCCTAATGCTCTTCGAATTAGAGCAGGCTAAGACTGTTGTGCGAAGGGCCACTCACATGGATGCCCTGAAACAGGGGCACCTTCTCTGTGCTTTCCCTATTGAAGGCGGTAACAGCTGGAGGAGGAGTCAGAAGAAAATGACATTGTGCAATTAGCCAAATGGTAGGCTATGTAATTTAGGTATCTGAGCTGCTACCAGCTATAGGCTTACACACTTGCCAAGTGTCCCTGTGTCTAGTTAGCTCTAGTGATGTATTTAAGCTATGGAATTGGTCCTTTTGTTTCCTATGTACTGCACCTTAAATTTCTAAGGCTATGTCTACACTTGCAAGTTAGGTCGACTTAAGGAGGCTTCCATCAACTTAACTTAGTCCCTGTCCACACCAGGCTTTTATTAGGTCGCTTAAGAAAACCTTAAGTTGACCTAATGAAAGCTTAGGTTGACTTAGTAAGACCTGCTGGTTAGGTCGACCTAACCCTCCTTAGGTGGACCCTAACCCCCCTTTAGGTCGACCTAAGCACAGTGTGGACGCTTAAGTTCACTTTATTAAGTCGACCTAAGGGCACTTAAGTCGACTTAACAAAGTGGACTAAGTCCATGTCAAGGGACGCCACTTTAAGTCGACTTAATAAGGTCAACTATAAGTCAATTTAAAGTTGACCTTATTAAGCTGACTTAACAAAGTCAACCTAACTTTTTCTAGTGTAGACATAGCCTAAGATCTCTGTGTGCACAGGCTGTAGCCGTTTTGTCTTCGGAGTGGCTGCAGACTGTGGGAGGAGGGACAGATACCATGTACGTGCTTCATGGTTGTGCGCACATGCGCTCGCACTCTCTCTTTCTCTCTCATATGGAGACTTAGCTTTTGTTCTTTCGTGTTGTCCTCTTCCTTAACTTACAGTTAAAGCAGTTTCAGATGGGAAGTTCTTGGTTGCTCTTGATAAATGGGAAAAACATAATAGCATTGGTGAAGTTGTAGCACCAGGGGACGGACAGTCAGGCACACCCATGAGACACTTCTCTAGGAGAATTGAGTCTTGGAGAAGTTATTTTTTGGCTCTTGAATAAAGGCATTTCCCTGTAGGACAATGGCACTTTTCGTTGGTATTCCTCCTCAGTTCATTTGCATACTGCAATCCTTTTGGTTACAAAGAAGTCAGTCTGCAAATTGTTAGGTCAGTCGTGCACAGTCAAGCAAAGCCATTATATAAAGACACTGAATAAAAGTCCATTAACTCGAGCCTTGGCAATCAGTGATTGGGAAGAGTCCATGGACATCACTTTAACTGCAATGCTGAGATGGGGCTGAACTGCAGAATTTTGACCTGAATCCACGTGGGGCTTTGGTGTCGGCTCCACTACTGAAACGGCATAAATACTCCTGGAAGAGGTGGGTGTATTACGGAGAGATGTGTCAGAAGAAGGCCATGACTCTTTGAAACATTAAAACAGGGCAGATTCTGCGGCAAGATCTTGGAAAATGCTGTCCCTGAAAATGATTTTTAATGGGATGGGATCATTGCGGAATTGTTGACTTTAGGGGTTTTGGTTTTTTTAACCTAATCTGACCAAAATTTGGGAGCCTATATAAAGAGATCTTATGACCAGCATTGTATAGTGAGGCTGGTGTCAACTCAGAGCAACATGCACTTTCTGCTTCTTCCTGCAGGTCCTGTAGCTCGAGGGCATTGCTCAAGGCAGATTTCTGGACACTTTATTTTCCCAGGTAAGGTGCAACATAAAGGATTGTGCTGGTGAGAAGATATGGGGGATGGGGTTAGTTCTGGTGTAGGGTAGGGGTTGGGGTGTGGGTTTTGTTGTGAATTTCATGCAGGTGATAGACTATCACTGGAGACCAAGTTCTCTGGTTCTTTACATGGCAGGTACAGCATGGCTGGTAGCACCGTTCGATTCCCTAGCAATGTTCCTTGTCATTCTCCTCCAGTGAGGGTGCCAGAAAAAGAGGATCAGGTTTCAAGCAGGACTTCATTTGGTGTGATAGCTGGCATTCAGGCATGCCAACTGGTGACTAGTTGGGACAGGCTTCTGAGCTTGTAACCCTGGCCTCTCAGCGTGTGGAATGAAGATCTCTTTCCTGCAACTCTGCCTGCTCTGTCCCTCACTGCTAACTCAGCAAACCTGGGCTGTACTTAGCAAGACCTTCTCTATGAGTCTGAGAAGATTTCCCAGGCTCATTCATTCCTTGGCCTCTTTGCTTAGCCTGTCAACAAGAGAGTAAAATGGTGGCCGTTGTGCAAGTGGTGGTTGTCTAGCTGTCCCCTAGGAACTGGGTGTATCGTAGATTGTGGAATCCTGGCTCCATTAAAGTCAATGGCACTCTTATCCTGGACTCCAAAGAAGCCAGGATTTTCCCCAGAGCGTTTGTGGGTGTGCAGGAAGATATGGAGTGGGGGACTCCTGATTCTTCAGTCACCTCTCTCTCATCTCTGCCTGAAAAACTACCAGCTGCGACAAGCCAATTTGGAGGTGTAGAAACGTGAGCCGGGCCTAGTTGGAGACCATAAACTGTTCTACTTATAAAAATAGACCGGATTTGAACTCTGCTCTCTGGGTGTTGATGTTTAACTGAGATGCAAAACTGCACTTTGATCCAGCTTTTGAACCTGTCTCCCCTTCCCCTCTAAAGTTTGGAAGTTGGGTTTCTGCTCAGCCCTGAAGCCTGCCTGAGAGGAATTCAGGATACAGGAATGTGGCTGTGCGTGCGGGGGAACAGGCTGCCATGGAGACTATTTTGATTGCTTTTTTATTGGCTTACTTAGGAAAAGGGCGATTAGCTACCGAGTGGTAGTGTGCGAGGTTCTATGGCATCTCAGATGGTTCCTCCAGTACTGGTCTGAGTACTGCATATTATGGGCAGGTGGAAGATTTCCGCAATCAGAATTGCTGACATCTGTGCTAGGCAGGATCCCAGGTGCTCTCTGCTTTCCAGGAAGGGTAGGGAGGGCTCACATGTGGGTACCCAGGTTAGTCTCAAGTCAGCACTCCCAGATGAAATGGGCACATCAAGGATTTTGATTTTAGTGAGTTTTACCTGCATTTGAGCCTGTAAGAGACTACAATGCAGATCTGTCCTCTCTGGATCTGGGCTTCTGATAGCTAGAGCATTTTGAAGTCTGCAGAGGATGACTGTATCACGGCACCAATGTTATTGGCCAGACTAGGTTACCATGGTAGAGATGTCTTGAAAAAATTCCCTGACTCCAAAACTTAGGTGGGGCCTTCTGGCTGCTAGCCAGGAAGGCTAGAGAATTAGAGAGAGATCAAGAGCAACATTCTGGCTTGGTCTTTAAAAGATGAGAGGGAAACACAAAGAGCATACGCACGATGATATCTATGCCTGGAAGCACTGGCTAATGGCCTGGAATCTGTTTTGAATTAGCTTGTCTCCCACTTGGCAGCCTCCCAGTGTGCTGGCATGACAGGCACCATGGACCTGGGCTCAGGCCACACTCGGCTCCTGTTAAAAAGTGTTCCGTGTCAAGCCCTTCCCTTCTCTGCTGCTTCAGGAGTGCCTAACCCCAAGTTCCCAGGCACTCTCAGCAGATTTCCAGTCCAAGAAATGAAGCAACTTAAAGAGGAGATGAAAAAAAGATGCATCCATTATCTGGAAGGGAAGCTGCCTGGTGCTGTACCTGACTTGGTTCGGCTTTACCTGGTCCAAGATCTACTATAAATCTAACATCCAGGTTTTAGACCGAGTCTTTGAATAAGGATAGGGATTAAAGACAGAGACAATGAGAGGAAGGATGGTCTGATGGTGCAGACCCTGCCCTGGGACTCTGGAAATCTGCATTCAATTCTTGGCTCTGCTACAGACACTCCATATGGCTGTGGGCAAGTCCTTTCATCCGTCAGAACCCCAGTGCTCAAATGGGATGATAATGCTTTTTGTCTATTTAGATTGAGCTAGGGCATGTCTCCTACTCTATACAGAGCTAGCACAACAGGGCTCTGGTCTTGGTCTGGGGCCTTCAGGTACTGCTGAATTAAAAGTGAAGTGTTCTGTTTGTCAGGATGGGACAATTACTTAAGGGCCAGCTCCTCAGCTGATGTAAACTGACAGAGCGCCATTGACTCCGGTGATTTCAACAGCACGCTGCCAATTTGCGTCGGTGGAGGATCTGACCCCTGTATCTTTCATGAAGAAGACACCAGCTACAAATGTGGCTCACTGTAATTGAACCTCTGACGAGGGAGATGACTTGTACTCAACGATACCAACTCGCAAGGGAGAACTAGCTAGGAAGTGTCACCTGCCGACCATCCAGGCCCTATAGCCCTTGAAAACTAGAAGCACAGTTGCTCGGTGGGGATGCAGAGGAGATGAAGAGCGCTGCACATCCAGTGGAAGAGGAATGAGATTATAAATAAAGGGGTGGGTTCGGTCCCTGACTTTGGGCAAGTAACGGCCCAATTTGCCTCTTTCCCCTTCTGCAAAGTGGGGATCATCCTACTGAACTGCCTTCGTTAAGTCCTAGAAGGTGTATGAATGAAAGGACCTTTTTGAGTGCGAAGTAGAATTATCTCACGTACACTACTCATGTGTGCTAGTACTGGGCAGTCCAGAATTGAATCACTTGGATTTTTAATTAAAGATCAGTTGATGCTCATGGCCGCAGCATCTGGGAGTCCTACCTAAACACAACCAGATTGGCTACAGATTGCCAGGAACCCCTTGTTTGTTAGCATCCTTGCTCCATATTACAGGACCTAGCTAAACCCACACACTGGGCTTTGGATGTCATCAACCGGTTCTCCCATGAAAGCTCATGCGATAGAGAAATCTGTTAGTCTTTAAAAGTGCCACAGGACTCTGTTTGTTTTTATCAACTGGTAGGTGACAGGCCCTCTCCTGGAAATGCTGTGGAAAAATCTAAATTGCAGAACCAGCCGCCAGAGCAACCCAGCAGCTGTTAACATCCTGAGCGCATGAGGCAAAAGGGCAGCCCATGAATTATGAAGACACTAACTAGCATTTTACAGTTCCAAGGCCATCACTTCCAATCAAGTAACAAATTGGATTTGATCTACAACCCACATGTTGGTTGCACAGAAGGCATTGATTAAAGAGAGAAAGCTGGGCTGCAGGGCCACTGCAATGTTACCTAATAGTGCTGAAAACGCTGTCGTTAATAAACAAAATTGTTCACGTCTATAGCCCCTTTCATCTTGAGTCACAAAAAGGAGTCTTGTGGTTGAGGTCGCTTGCCTGGCACACAGCTGTTGTGAGTTGAATTTCTGACTCTGCCATGACTCACTGTGCAAGCTGCTGGGGCCTCACAGGTGTGTGGGCATCTAATTCCTATTGAAACCAATGGGAGTTAGGTGCCTGAATACTACTGAGGATCTGGGCGTAACAGCTGGATCTTCCAGCAGATTTCCATATCCAGAACGTCACCTTAGGAACAATGAGCAAAAACTCATAAATCAGCACAGTGCTGTTAACACGGGTGTCCCACAGGTGGGCTTTGTGCATCAGTGAGTTTTGCTACACTGTGCGTGTTAGAACTGTAGCCCACACACATAGGCATGGGAACTCTGAGCAAGCTACGGTGTAGGGGGTAACGCTGAAAATGCAGCACATCTGGGGTGGCAAGAAAAACATGTAGACAGCACTAGGACTTCAGTAGAGCTAAGAAGGGTAGTTCCAACAAGCAGGTGGACAGCAGGCCTGTATCCTCTAAACCTGGGCCTTGTAGAGGAAGGAACATTTTCCAAAGGTTAAACCTGTATGAGGAGCAGGTTTGGAGTTGCTTGCCAGGCCATTTTCTCCAGGTTGATTTTTAATTGCAGTTAAGCCAACTTTTTCCCCTCTTTCTCTGTTTTTATTTGACTCTTCATCATCCAAATACCTGAGCATCTCACAGACATTTGTGAATTTACCCTCCCAGTTCCCTAAGGGAAGTGGGTAAGCAGGATCCCCATTTTACAGATGGGAAACTGAAGCCAGGATATATTAAGTAGAGCTGGTCAAAGAAACTTCAGCAAAACAGTCATCCCTTGGAATCTGCAGTCCCTTCAAAACCAAAACACTGCAAAACCACATCAGTTTTACTGGATATTCGTTTTGAATGAAAACTGGGGGCAGAGGAAATTCCGGCTGCTGAGATATCTCATTAATATTATAATATATAATCAAAATTAAAATGTTTCAATTGACCCGAAAAGAAGAATTGAGGGAGGGGAATTTTCAGAGGATTTTGATGTATTTGGGTTTTGTTCCAATTCATATCCAAATCTCAGAACCCTCTGAGAATTAGAACGGCCACCCTCCACGCTTCTCTGATGCAGTTCTGGAGCGAATTTCCTGAAGTCACACAGGGAATCTGGAGCCAAACATACAACTGAACTCAGATTTCCTGCCTCCTGTTCTGGTGCTTTAGCTACAAAACCATCCAGGTCACTGCTGTGGGTAGCCTCTCCCACAAATGCATTTGGTCAGGGAAACAAATTCACCCAGCTGAATTTGGGACAAGGGTCTCTGTGTTTTGTCTTCATCCCTGTTGGTCAAAATCATGAATCTCAGTGCGACATGGGTACCACAGTGGACATGTGCTGTTGCAGCGTTCCATCATGGGCATTGCCACGTTGGACGCCATATTGGGTAATTTGCCAGGATCTTCTAAACATCCCCTGGCAAGGCTGAGATGGCAGGATGCAGAACACAGTCAAATGACTTTCTCAACTGAATTCTGATGTGGCTTTCAGACAGGGCTGCCTCTGTCACATTTTACCTGCAGCAGACATTGAATTATTAATTTGACATCTCTGATTATGGGGCGAGGGAGGAGAGGAGAGGGAGCGGTAGGGAAGATCTCCTGTAAGGCTGCGTATCTCCGCCCTCCTGCCCTCCAAGATATGCAAAGCCTCCGTTACAGATTCAGTAATAGCAGAGCCCCTGCCTAGTGCTCTGTAGGTCAGTATAGCCCCAGCAGGGACCTCTCCTTTCCTTCCTTCCCCAATCCTATTAGTATTAGAGAGTGGATAGAGCTATAACAGGAAAAAAGCCCATCTCTGAGCAGCACAGCTAACGGCTTGCCTTTTAAATCTTTAATAAGCATTAGCTTTAGCAGCAGCTCAGATCTGCTTGGAATGGCTGGGGAGTGGACGCCTGACTGGTGTGTCGAACTGATTAGCTGCTGAGAATGAGTCGGGACCGGGAAGCCGGATATGTGAAAGGTGGATGGGAAAACTCAGTTACCAGCACATGGTAGCAACACATGTGGCTGAGGACAATATTTGTGCATGGCCTAAATCTGGCAGCTACAATTCCATTTAAACCCTTTCCTTCTCCATACACCAGCCATGAGCTTAAGCCAGGGGCCAGGTATCCCTTCAAGAACTGATGCCACTGAACCTTCTTTTCGCAGTATCCCTTGCACACCTTCTGAGGTCATTGCCATCCACCTAGGAAACATGACATGACCTCAGGTCCAAGCAGAGCGATAAAAAGAGGAACTGATTTTCAAAAATGTAGCTTGAAGATTAATTTTCTAGGGTGCAGTTATGTCCTGATCACTCCATTCGAGTGCCATAAGAGTTAACTGGGGTGCAGTGATATTACCTAGGCCAGTAGTTTTCAAACTTTTTTTCTCAGGACCCAGTTGAAAAAAATAATTTATGCCCACAACCCAACAATTACATCTTTGAGCAATGCATTCCAGTGTTTTGGCAGCCACAGGGGGTGCTGCCACCCAGGACCTGAGGATCTGTGATCCAGTATTGGGTCCCAACCCTAAGTTTGAAAACCACTGACCTAGGCTCATAATGTTTCATTCTATTCTGGATTTGGGAACTTAAACTGTTTATAAATTTAAAAACATTCAAACTAATGATCTTTTTAATTTGCAACGTTGGAGACTGGGGGACAAATTGTGACAAGGCAAACATGATCGGCCTATATGAGTGGTGATCATTAGCACGGGAAATGTAAGGATCACAATTATTGCCGAAAGAAGAGTCATTCAATATTCATAGACGGCGCAAATAAGATTAATTAAAACAGACTCTAAAAGCTCTGCTCTCTGCACCCATTGTCACTGGAAATAGGTGCTGAGCAAACTTGTATTCTGCTGCCCTCTCATGGATGGATTATTTTATGACTGCCCACGTGTATAGTGGCTCCTACAGGTTGAGCTGGTTGTGGGGGCACAGCTTAAATTGTCTGCATATCATGCTCTGCTTCTTGCAGCTAGAAGTCCTAATTTACTCAGCCCTTTGTCTTTTGGAGATAGAGGCATTCAGTCCCATCTGATTCTCTCCTTTTATATCCTGTCTAGCTGGTACAGGTGAATGTGGAGGAGTCCTTGACATATCTCCTAAATTTCTAGCATTCTTGACCTCCCAGCCTTCCCTGCGGTTCAGAGCATGTTCGTTAAGTGCCATTGCACGAAAGGTGCAAGATTCTAATATAGGGCCATTTCCTGAGAATCTGCCACTCCTGTTGACTTCCGTCAGAGAGGGCAGGTGCTTCAGAACCGCCTGCTAATTAGCTGCTGTGTAAGCTCATCAGGTAGAGGTCTGTTGGTTTGGAACTGAGGATCACATCAATTGGAAGAGACAGAGGAGGTTAGATGGTGCAGAGAATTCTTTTTGGATATCTGTCTGAGTCTTGCCTATATGTTAAGGGTTTAGCTGATCTCCATATTTGGAGTCAGGAGGGGATTTTCCCCCTGGACAGATTGGCAGGGGCCCTGAAGGGTTTTTTGCCTTCCTCTGTAGCATAGGGTATGGGTCACTTGCTGGTGGTTTCTCTGTACCTTGAAGTTTTTAAAGAATTATATGGGGACTTCAGTGACTCAGTCATAGGTTAGGTGTCTACTGCAGGAGTGAGCAGGAGGTTCTGTGGCCTGCATTGTGCCAGAGGTCAGACTAGATGATCATATTGGTCCCTTCTGACCTTAAAATCTAGGAATCACTATGAGTCCTGTTCTTGATGGACTGTGTACAGGTGGCATTGACTGTGAACTCTATGTGGGGGTGGCATTGACTGTGAACTCTATGCACCCATAGACCACAAGAGGGAGATGGCGAATGGTGGAACTGAACTCTTGGGGATCCCAGGTATCCATATTGAAGATGAGCAGAATGTATGTGTGTGCACTACAGCCCTGAATATTTCAGGATCACTCATGTGGGCAACAGTTCCCTCTATTGTCTGAGTTAGAGGTCCCACACAGATCTGCTTTGAAACCAAGGATCTTGACTGTAGTCCTCTGGTTGAGGCTGCGTGTGTACAGGGCAGGTGATAACGGGTTGGTAGTGGTCTGTATGTAGGCAGCCATGGATTGTTAACACAGCATGTATGTGCATGTGGGGGGGAGGAGGGGAGAGGAATGGGTCAGATTAGGGGGATCATGGGGTGCTTCAATTCCAAGTTCCAGCCACAAAATTAGCTTTGTCCAGATGAGTCACCAAAGCGAGACACCACTCACAGTAGACCATGAAGATGTTCATGCTGTGATTGTGGTGTTCCCTGCCCTCCAATGGGTTCTTGAGCTTGGCTCCCCCTCTGCAGGGTTTGAATATGCTTCTGGGCTTGGCTAGGTGCTTGGGAGATGGCTCCCTCTTGACTGAGGAAACAAATAAGTGGAGGCATCTCCCTCTTGTCACCCACTTGAGACCCTAAAATGAGCCATCACTCACTTTCACTGTGCCAATTAGTGACTTCCATCTCTTGAGCAGTGAAACTGTTAGCAGTGTTGACGTATCAGTGCTGTCATCACTGAGTGTACAGATTAATTGTAGAGTGGGTTGGAAATCAGAATTTTTCAACCATCTCTCTTGTTAAGTGACTCCTGTAGCCCAAAGAGCAGCATAGGAGCTTTTGATGCTGAATAGCCCATATTCCACCCCTGCTCTAACACCCATTATCTATGCAGTCTTTATTTCTTACCTTTAGTCCTTGCTTGGGCAAGTCTTCTGTGTAGAATGGATCAAAGGCTTGTTGTCAAAACCTTTCTTATGATGAAAAAATAGCTTTTTGTTTGAAAGGAAATTTTTTTTGGTCTAAAATTTTCATTTTGGGTTTTAAAAAAATGGAAACCAAAATAGAAAAATCCTTAGTTAAAATTCTAGTTTTGGTGTAAAATTTGTCATTTTGCACCCTTGATTTTCAGTTTTGTGTTCCATTGTGAGCTACATTCACTCACGTAGGAGTGGAGAGGTTATTTGATCTCGGTATTTGGCACTTTCGTGACTGTTGCTGGAGTCACGTGTCCAGTTCTGGTGCCCACAATTCAAGGAGGATGTTGATAAATTGAAGAGGGTTGGGAGAAGAGCCACAAGAATGATTAACGGATTAGAAAACTTGCCTTACAGTAATAGACTCAAGGAGCTCAGTTTATTTATCTTAACAAAGAAAAGATTACAGGGGGATGTGATTACAGTCTATAAGTACCTACATGGGAAACAAATATTTAATACTGGGCTTTAAACTCTTGTGGAGAAAGATATAACATTATTTGATGGCTGAAAAGTGAAGCTAGAAAAATTCAGACTGGAAATAAAGTGGAACAATTTACCAAGCACTGTGGTAGTTTCTCAATCACTAACCATTTTAAAATCAAGACTGGATGTTTTCTAAAAGATCTACTCTAGAAGTTACTGTGGGAAAGTTCTAAGGCCTGTGTTATACAGGAGGTCAGATGTTGATTCCAGTGGTGGTTCTGGTCTTAGAATCCATGAAACCTGCCCTAGGGAAATTCTAGTGCGCAGCATGTTGGTACAATTTAGAATCCACAGTGTTCTCATGCCCATTGTCGCCCCATGGAGACAAGCCCCTAGTGATCTGTCCAAGGAGTCTCTGGCAAAGTCAGCAACGCCACTATCTAAGAGTTAGTCTGACTTTTTAACCACAAGCTCGGTTTCCTGTCTGTCTGCCCAGTAACTCACTGGGCTGCTCACTCTGAGTAGGGAAGTGGGGAGCACTTTGGGAGAAAGAGACATTATGAAAACTAGATCCCATTCTGTCCTACCCTGCATATGCAACGTGAATCACTTCTCCCCGTGGCAACTTGTTGAGTACTTCTTCTGCTACCACTTCACCTCATTAGCAAACAACCAGGGCTTGAGTCCAGTGGCTCCCCTAAACCTCACACCTGTGTTCTGCAGGTACCTGGCACCAATGGCCCAGAGACTGCCCTCTTTCTCCAAAGAAGTGAGTTTCTAAAGTTGTAAGAAAGTGCTGCGTAGCATAGCTCAGGCCACTAGTAATCTGCTGAGTGCTCCCCAGCTGACAGCGGCATCAATTGTTTCTCCGGTTCCATCAACCTCCTTGACAACCAGCTGCCTATAGTCTGACAGTGACATATCACACCTGCAGCAAGCCTTCCAGCTGACAGCTGCAGCCATGTCCCCTTTAGACCTTGATGGGTTTGTGTGTGCCTCACCAGTGAAGGGGGATGTCTCTCTGCCTAATCCACCCCTGCACTTCTTTGCACTCCCAGCGCTTTTCCCTCAGACGTCAGCTTTATCATGTTCACGTTCCCTTGTTTTTCTGGAGAGTTCTTTACTCCTGCTGGACCGCCATCACTAAAGTACCCTCTGATATCCTCCCCAGTGCATTCTGGGTAATCCCACTGCCAGCTTTCAAGTTCTAGATGGCAGTATTTGGTATTTATCAATCTTTTGACAACCCTGTGAATCAGCCAGCTGGGGACAGTGGGACACTCATGGGCTTCACTTTGATGTGGGAAAAGAAGACTTTCTCAAATGTAATCTTGCCAGAGGAAATAATATTTTCTTCTGCCCATGGCATAGCTCTCATGGAGCCAAGAACAACACCCTTTGTGCTGTCTGTGGAGTCTAGCTATGACTAGTGATTTCATAAACAGAATAATCTCTGGCTGTGCTCTGATCCAGTGGTTCTCAAAATTATTTGATCTGGCCCCCCTTCTTTGTGTCAGTAGTCGTTTATGCCTTCCCTCCCCCAAGTACATATGCCTACAGTGCACAAGAAATCAAGGGAAGACTAGAAAATTGTCAAGCGAGATGTGACCAGCAAGGAAAAGGAGAATCAGGCTAAGAAAGATAGGCTAAAAAGCTTACAAAAACAGATATGGATTTGCACCAAACCAGTGCAGACAAAAGCCACAAGTATTGAGTCATTTGGGTGTGTGTGTGTGTGTTTCTGTGCCATTGCCACAAATCTGGTTGCAATGCTGCCTAGGGTGCAATCCTCAAAGGGTGCAATTGTCATGTTCACAAGGTCAAATGAACCACAACGCAATCAGTGGAAATGAAACAGCCTGGACTTTGTTCAGCCCTAAGACCCAAAAGAGGCATTTACTGTTACTGTTGTATCTTGTTACAAATACCATAGCTGGAAATGGTTCTACTGGCCCTGTATGGGTAGGAGAGTAATTAGAGTTTGGCCGTTATGTTATATCAATCTTATTAAAAAGGGAATCTCTATGTAGCAATCTCTATACTGTATGGAAGGTGGTTTCTAGAAAGGAGGGAAATGGATGAGGTAAAGAGAGACTGGTTTGATATTTGTAGGCACAATTTTTGCACAGTGCTTCTCTGCTTGTGCCCATACATTTTGGGGACAGATCCATTCTATCTCTGTCTCTCTAGACTTGGAGAGAGAACAGACAAAGAGAACTGGTTGAAAAACTTTTGTCAAGAGTTTTCTGTCAGAAAATGCCCATTTCCACAAAGCTGAACTGTTTTGTGAAATTGTGCCACCTCTGTTCCATTAAAAAAAAACAAAAAAACAGGAAAATCTTTGCATATGTTGTCCCATTCTGAAATTTTCTAGCTGAAAAAAGCAGCTTATTCATTTTGAAATTACTTTTCCTTGGGACATTATTTTATGTGTTTTAGAAGCCTGAAATCAAACCAGCACTTTAAATTCATTGAAATGAAATGTATTGATAGACCCCAAATGATTTTTTTTCCAGTGTTCTGTTTTACGAATATTTTCAGAATTTTGGCTTCTGGTCACAGTTCGAGATGAAAAGAATTTTGAAATCTTGACAAGTTTCACAGGATACCGAGTCTGTTTCCTGACTGGCGCTCTGAACAAAGGGAGAGTAGTAAACAGAGGGAGAGAGACCCAGATCTCTTTAAACTGAAAAAGAATTGCAAAGCTATATATGTACAGCGTATGCTGTGAAATCCGTCATGTACTGCCCAAGCAAAGGTACCTTCATGTGGGGAATGTGCCAGCAAGACCTTTAGAAGGGGAGAAAGTTTATAAGATGTTGCTGATTCCTGCTTTCTGGGAGCAGTCCCCTCACTCCTATTACATATGGCCCTGGCCATCACACCCAGTGTTCCAGTCTGGAATCTCACCTTAATCACTCTTATTTGGGTCCGGACTTTTTAGGTACCTCCTGCCTCAGCCTGGCTGCGTCCCCACCCGCAGAACTCGAACAGAGCCTTACAGAGCATTTCTCCTCTTCTTCTGAGCCCACGTTGGACCTCAAGGTGGACAGAGCTGCAGTACTTCCAGGTGAGAACATTTGCCACTTGGGTCCCACATGGGGTGGGTATGTGGGGTCAAAACAGGTCTGGCCCAAGGGTTTTTGGCACCCTAGGTGAACTCTGATTTTGGCAACCCCTCTCCCACGTTATACGAGATAACATATGTAAAAAATTCTCTTCCATCTAATTTGGTGCCCCTTAAAGCCTGACACCCTAGATGACCGCCTAGTTCACCTATATGGTTGGGCTGGCCCTGGGTCAAATGCAGGCTTTTTCCCAGTGTGATCTGTCTGTGCCTAGGATAACCCACCTGAAAATGCCAACATCACGGCAGGCTGCAAAAGGAGAGCAGATTCTCCCAGGACTGGTGGGTAACGCAGCCATTGGATTTAAAAGCCAATCACAAAGAGTGCTCCTGATTCCCCACACTGGTTACCAGGAAGCTAAAACAAGCAATTACGCAGCCCCCTCTACTGCATTTCAGTCTTTGGCTCCCAATTAGCAACTGGGTCCAGGAAAGAGAGAAGTTTTTTAAACTTGTTCTCTTTACCAAAATGTTCTCCTGATCCCCAAGGGTCAGCCATATTATCAGATCAACATAAGTTTGGGTCTTACCCAAAAATACCATGCTGCCAGCCAACCCTTTGGCTTATTACAAAGGAAAGAAGAAAATGAGGAGATGTTAAATGGTCAAAACAATCAGATGCATGTGAGTGACTTTAAAGTCCATATATATCGGATTCTCAGCAGAACTGGGGAGTTTGCAGGCTTGTACGTTCCATCTGGTGTACATCCCTAGTACCTGGATGGGTCTCAGTTCTTTGTTTCGCACTTTCAGTTGTAGATGATACGCTCCAGAGGGGTCGCCGTGCTAGTCTATTTCAGCAAAAGAAACCAGGAGTCTTGTGGCACTTTTAAAAACAAACAAATGTATTTTTATTGTTTCTCACTTTTGAAAGTGCCACAGGACTCCTTGTTTGTTGAGTTGTAGATGAGTTGATCCAGAGGTAGGAAGCAGGAATGAAGACAAGATTTGGAGAGAGTAGCTGTTTTTATGTTTATTTGTCATGTGACTTGTCCCAAGCACAGCCTCACAGTACATGGTATGGAGAAGTCTCAAAGGCCCTTGTCCCTGGGCATGTTTTCACAGGTCCTGGTGATTCATAAGGTACAGCCCCTGGATCCAGTGTGCCTTTGAGTTCTCTTGATGGGCCATTAGGCTGGCTAGGAGCTGCGACAAGGGGCGTTGCTGCCCTGAAAAAAGGCCCAGAGGGCGCTGGCCCCAATCCGGCCCTGGTCCCTGGCTGAGATTGGGACTGGATCCTGCCCACTGCTGGTAGCCCGGTCCCAGATCTTCAGCCGGGGTTGGGGCTGGATCCAGCTACTGCTGGCGGTCCAGCCTTGGGTTCCCAGCCAGAGTCGGGGCACAGCTGGGACTCAGGGCTTGTGCCCAGCACCAGCGACGCCCATGAGATGTGTCTGTCTTGTCTGGGGTGTCGCCCAGAAACACAGCATAAGTTGAAATATAAATATTCCAGACCTATTTATAATTTATAATACAAAATTGATACATATAAATGTGTTCATCAGTCTTAGCGGATCATGGCTTTTCCATCTATACCTTGCCCGACATATCTCGTACGACTCATCGTAATATTGCAATGTTGGTATTAGTAATATTATACATGATCACTTACGTTCCCGACAGCATCACACCAACATCGTACGGTCTTGCTGCCGCAAGCAGAACAATTAATTCACTTTGAGTCACAGTGGCAGCCTCTACTTAGTAGTAATATCTCTGTCACAGACCCAAGTTTTATAAATCATCCTTCTCATCAGCCAGCTCGCAGGTAGGAATATGATTATTCCTGTAACAGGGGGTCTGGTGTGCTGGGAACAGAACCCAGGAGTTCTAGTGCAACTGTTTAACCAAAAGATCATCCTTTTGCCCTGGGAAGGTCTAAGATGTCAGAAGATTCTTCCGTGGCTACATGTGGCACTTCTTTGGGTCCAAATCCTAAAGTCGTTGTTCAGCAAAACTCCCATGGACCTTCAAGTGAGAGCTTTGCTTGAGTATAGGATGAGTAAGGCGTGAGTCGGCACCGCGTGGTCTTTTTCCTCTGGCAGGAAAGGTCACTCACATTCCAGCATTTGAAGAAGAGGATCCCTTTTACCATAAGGTGCCTTTTCCCACTGCCAACAGCATGCATTCACATATATCGCACTCTGTTAAGCCTTTCGCTGGTGCTGTCTGACACAGCCTTTGAGTGATGGTTGATTTTAACTGTGGTATATGAAGCTCTTACATTGCACTTCAAGGAAAATGGAATTGATCAAGTTCAGCTCAGGAGTTATTGTTCCAGTCTGTGCCTGACGTGTGGTGTACAGCACTCAGGTGATTAATAGAACATCTTAGAAGACTTGTGGCTCCATAGTTTTCACATCACCATACTAGGTTTTCAGAAGGCTTTGGACAGATCAAAAACTGAGCTGTCTACATGGGGAGGTTAGTGTGGAATAAGCTAGGGAGTGAATTTAAAAGGCACTAGCTACTCTACACTAACTCCCTGTATGGACACTCTTACTGCTCAATAAAAGAACCCTCAGGGGATTTAGTTTTTTGCGCTTTCAAAGTGCACCATAAGTGCTCACATGGGGTGAGAGAGTAAAGCATACTAGCTACTCCAGGATTTTTCCCCCATCTAGACAAACCCTGAAAGAACCCTGATCTAGATTCTCAACTGGCATATATTGGCATCAAAGCTGTTGAATTCAGTGCAGCTACCCCGATTTCTACCACTTGAAGTACTCCCCCTGCAGCCAGTAGATTAGGCCAGTTATGCAACCTAGGTTGGTTGCCATTAAAATGCCAGCATTTGCCTCCAAATGGTGCCATATTTATTTCCTGTTCTGTGCAGAGGGGAGAATGTGTTCTCTCTCATATTCATTACATATTGAGTAATGCTAAATACTGACCCTCTAATGGCAACCACTGTATTTTAAAGCTGATAACTGTAGACAGAGAATAAAATGTAGACTCTAAGGCCACATTTATGCTGACAGCGGCAAATTCGCTGCCATCAGATCGATCTGGAAAGTGATCGGTTAAGACCCACTAAGTTGATTTGAAAATCGACTTAATAAAAACACACCCCAAGACCACATCTACATTGACGGCAGTAAATTCGCCTTCATCAGACTGATCTTTTCAGATCGACTTAGTGGTCAGTTAAGACCTGCTAAGTCAATCTGGAAATTGACTTAATAAACCCACCCATTCAAGTGGCATAGGTTGCGTTGGCTGGTATGCATTTCCCGTCAGTGCAGCACAGTGAAGATGCTGTGCTGAAGAGGAGTTAGGAAGCTAACAGGAGTTATGCAAGCTGTGTAACTTCTGTTGATTGCCACTGTAGATCTGACCTAAAAGTGAAAGCCTTGCTCTATTGGTCAATGGGAAAACTCCTATTGACTTTAGAAGAGCCAGGATTTCACCCTAATATGTAGTTCTATATCCATCCGTCCATCCTATTGTAATGTAGCTCTATCTACGATATATCTAGCTCTCTATCTAGATTCTCTCTCTTGCCATCTAAAATACATCTCTAGCTATTCTTGACTATTTAAAATATATCAATACCTATCTATCTATGTTTAAAGTCATCATGCTATTCCTGATTTAAAATGGCAAATCTGAAGCCAAATTTAGACTTTTATAAAAGTAAGCATTTTAAAAATATAAGAACCCAAATGTTTGCATTTTAGCTAATTCCAATATAAGCAGTTTATCTTTTTTAAAAACAAACCTTCCTTTGCACTCTCCCCTTTACAGCATGGTGCCAGCACATGAGCACTTGAGAGTGAAATTGACTTGAAACTGGCTATAATAAAACATGAAACTGACCGGTCTTATTTTCAGTACTCAGACTGAGAGGAAACGGGGAAGAGGCAGGCAGCAAAAATGAATAAAGATAAATGAGTCTTTAAACAATCTAGGGTGTTATTTGTAACACACAGATTTTTTTTTTTTAAAGAAAAGTGTATGATTTTTAACCTGTCAGTTTAAATAGACAACATTTATATAGACCCTCCAGCAAACGAGCATGTATTTCTGTTAAGTAGTAACATACTTGGCGGCCTCCAATGTAATTTTCTCTATTAGAAGCTGAATTTTTTCTTTATGGTTATGGTTCAGGCCCGGTTTCCTTTGAGTGTGATGATGTGGGATCTTGTCTCTGTCACACTCTTCTTACGAACACATCTGATGCCATCTAGACAGAAACAACTACCTCTCATCTCAACATGTAGTTCTCTTGCCAGGACTCCTGTGACCATCACTGCTTGAAGTGAAGCAATTCCCCTCTCCTGATGATTTGCGGCCACTGTCGCATTTTTAGTGCTATTGTTTTGTTCCATGGAAGGATTCTGGGCCCCCAATTTATAATGGGGATGTGAGAGAGAAACAGACAGACAACTGGCTTGCAGAGGAGCAATCACAACTCACAAAAGACATATTGAAAAACTGGCAACAAAGGGGTCTCACTTCTATCTCACCTGCATTTTTTAGGGGCTGAGCAAATAAAAGGCAGATAAATGAAACAAGTGGAGAATTCCCAATTCATATACAGTGTGGTATAGACCAGTGTTTCTCAACCGGTATTCCATGGAACACTAGTGCTCCTCAGTCATAGTGCAGGTATTCCGTGACCCCACCCCAACCCCCTCTGTTCGGAGAGGGGCTGAGTGGGGAGGTGGCAGGAGCAATTTAATTCCCCAGCCACAGCAAAGTTTCCAGGTATGCAGCAGCAGATGTTGATGCACACCTGGAAGCTTTGCTGCGACTGGGGCATTTACGTCCTGCCACTGTTACCAGCTTTTTTGAGAATGTTTCCATCAGGTGTTCTGCGTAAAGTTCGGGACTCCCTGGTCCACTAAAGGTTGAGAAACACAAGTGTAGACAATTTCTGTCTGCCAACACCCTCCCTTCCCCCGCGTGATTGTTTAGACAGTAACTGATTATGCATGCACACATGCACACAAGGGTTTAGGGCCATCTCTGACTACATACACAAAATGGTTTAAGTAACTTATGTCTATGCACACACTCTCAATGCTTTTATTTATATATATATATATATATATATATCTCACACACACAAATAGATTTGTAGAGCAACTAAAAAAGAATGTTCATTACACTGTAGATGCCCTAGACATGACTTAGAAAATACAGCAAAATGAACCCCCATAAATAATTAATCTGGCATATACACACTATATATTTATATATGTCACTGAAACGCACAATATATTGGATGCTGCCACTGCAGGCTCAGCACATGCACAACGAATTGGCCATGCTCAGTTATATCAAGAAATCAATTTGTCGAGCTGTACATCATTGGCAACGGTACAGAACGGAACAAGATGAAATGATGCATGTAGACATGGTTGGGTTTCTTCTCTCTGATTGGATAGTAGACCTTTTAGGAAGGAGACTAGAAAATGATAACAAATCCTCTTGGTCATACACCAACAGCCTTTGCTTCCTGCAGAAATTAACAACCATTCGCCTAATTTTTGAATGAACAAAACCCATTTGTTGGAAGTTTCAAAATGAGGGGTGAATGTGGATCCCATGCAAACCTGATCAAAATTTGAATGAACACTCATGGGCAGGGTTTTGCTGGATTTGCCCAGCTCTGCTAAGCACCTTTCAGGGAAACCTTGTGAGATAGAAATCTATTTGGTGGGAATTCATCCTTAGAGCATGTAACCCTAGTTGACGTAATGTCCTCCTACCCTAGCGCATCCAGCACTCTAGAGGGACTATGAATTTCTTTGTTCAAAATCATTTCCAAACAATTTCCTGCTTAATTTTTGCATTTTCAAAATCTTTTCCCCAGCAATCTTGCTATACTTGATGAGTGAGGCTACTGTTAGGACTGAGCTGTCATTTCACACACAAATCAATGACTCTAGATGTGTTGGGTCACATTCTTCCTGTCTGGGAGAATGAGGGTTGGCTGCTGAAGAGAAAGGCAGAGAGATCTACTATAATCGCCCCTTTCAACTCTTCCAATGGCTTTATATAGCTAAAAAGCATTTCCATAATTTCTTGTCCCTTCCTGAGGGCGAGATTAGGAAATACAGCAAATACTGATATGACCTTTATCTAAGGAGAGTCTGGTAATGCTTTAAGGACAACAACAGCTGCGAAGCTATTGTCATTATTCCATTGCAGTATGCATTTCTAAGGCATCCATCTCATCCATGAGCTAGGTAGCATTACATCCATTTATAAGTGCTTCAGAGGCCCTTCAGGAGTGTTAGCCACTTCTCACCATGTCCTCTGAACTTCTCAATAGCCCTATATAGATGGTTTATTCCAGGGATACGTTTCTGGGACTGTTCCACAGCCTGGAGAAACCCAGGCACAAGGAGACGAGTCTCGTTCAGTACACAAGGGACCTGATCACTGCTCTGTCCAATCTCTGTCTGAGCAGTGCTACGCTGGATCTGTAACACATTGGTGATTCTGAACCATGGCCGAGACTAAGTGGTTATGGAGGCGGGTTGACTTCAATGTTGTCGTGTTGGCAATAATGGCTGCAGTTCCCAGGGGGATCTAGGGCCTGTGGTGTCAGATGCTGCACAAACACGTAGTTAGAGACAGCCCATATCCCAAAGAACTTATAGTCTACATAGCCAAGATAGACTTGCAAGGAGAAGCTGAGGTACAGATCAAAGAAGTGACTTGCTCAAGGTCACCCAGCAGGTCAGGTGGCCCATGCAGGTCATGGAAAGAATAAGAGCTGAGATGGGACCTGTCCTTAAGTTTGGGGGTGGGTGTTGATCTCAGGGATTAAGTCCAGCCCAGTGGCCGTGTTCCAGGACTCGCTAAAATGCAGAAGGGATATGAATGCTCATCCTTCAGAGCAAGCACCAACCTCTAACTGAGGAGTGCTGTGAGTTGATTATTCCAGAATTGTCCACTTTTGGGTTTCAGGCACCTTTCACAGAAGCATCTGATGCTGGCCACTGATGGAAACAATACTGGGCTGGGTGGGTCACTGGTCTGACGTGTTCCCACATTCTGGGATGCAGAGATTCCGTAAAGCACAGAGATGTGGTTCAAATGACCTCTGGCCTTCAGAGCTATGAGTCAGTTTCCTTTGGATAAATCTGAACCGAACAGCCTCTGGGCCCTATGGCCTTACTGGGTGTTACACACAGGAGACACTTGTATGGCCGCTCACATGGCATGGTCTACCTTCGCAGAGCAGGAGGCCACGTTGATAGCAGTAGTTGGGGAAGCAAAAACCTGCTGAGATCTGTACTATTGGCAGAGTGCAGATAATTTCTGCAGACACTGGCATGAGGGACTTGCTGGATGGACTATAGGAGGATGTGCCCTCAGTGAATGGGATAAAAAAGGCTGAGCTGATATCTGTGTGCTATTACTGAGCTACAGCATTTCCAAAGGCCACTGATTAGCGCCTGCCTGCTTCTGAATGCAAAGTCTTTCAGGCTGGCAGCATCGTTCACCCTGCGTGCAGCCTTTGCTGTGCAAACCGATAGGAAGATCCTCTGCGCAGTGTAAGCCAAGTGATAGTGGGGTGATGTTCCTTTGCATCAGCTGAGAATCTGGCTTTGAGTGTGCATGCGCATTGTCGCAGGGTCAGACTGAATGGCTTCCAGAAAGTGCTAGAAGGCCAGTAAGCTCCAGGCTCAGCAAGTCCCTTTTCCCCTGGTAGCTGGGCAGGGGTTATTCCAGGTTAATTAACACACCTGGAGCTAATCAAGGTCCCAGCCAGGACCTGTTAAAAGCCTCCCCTCCAGAGAAAGGCTGGAGTTGTGAGAGTGAGGAGAGCTACCAGAGTGTTTGAGCAGGCATGATGCTGGCAAGAGCCAGGAGGTTTTAGCAGAAGGAACAGAATGCTGGCAGGAGAGAGCCCTGCAGGTACAAAGACTAGAAGAGGGAGAAGCCCTGCCTGAAGAGGGCAAAGGGCCTTTCCCAGCCTTGGAGGCTTAAGAGAAGAAACCCTGCCAGAAAGGAATGATAGAACTGGACGTTTGGTTTGAGCACTACCATGACCATCCGGCTCTCCTGGGTCATGAGTCTTCCCTGGAAAGGAGGCCTGAAAGGACCCCTGTTTGAGCAGGGTATGGACGTTAAGGGACACAGGGAAGTAACCCAGGGAAGCTAGCATCTTTCCTGAAACCACAGTGCGAGGCTGTTGCTCATAGGGTCCCTAGGTTGGGGCCCAGAGTCGAGGGTGGGACCAGGCTCCCTATGCCCACTGGAAGAGCAAGAGCCCCAGGGAAGAGACAAGTGCCTGTGAGACCCTGAGATAGGACTAGGAGCCAGCAGAGAGTGGCCGTCTTAGAGAGGCTGTATTACCCTCCACCATCACTAGAGGGTGAAAGAACACTCCAGTGCAGCAGTTCCCTGATCTACCACTAGAAGCAAGCGCTGGACCCACTGATATATAGTACTGTGGAGAGGACACAGTTTGTCTGCTATTAATGTGTCTGAGGATTGAGGTGAATTGGCAGAGCTGCGTGGGCCCAGAGTTGTCTTGATTTATACCAACCTCTGTTTAGGAATACACGGCACTTTAATGATCCTCCCATATTTTGAATGCACGATCACCTATCCTGATTGCTAATGTTCTGTGTGTTCTGTGTTGCTAATATTCTGTGTTATTTCCCCCAGACTCAGGAACCCATGACATACCCCCAGGTGGGCAGGGAAGCGAGGAGGAACTCTGCACAAGAGCAGGCAGTTCTGGACAAGATGGTATCTGCAAGCCTGAAGGTTGGTGTCTGATATATCTTTTATTTGCAGCTCACCCATCCACAACTCACCAGCAATGTTGCCTAGTGGATAGATCATGCTCAGTGCCTTGGTTTCCCTGTTTGTAAAATGGGGATAATCATACTGAGCTTTGTAAATTGCTTTGAGATCTGGTGGTGTGATTCAAAAAATTCCACATTGGAAAATAAAATTCCCTCCATGTGTCTCCACTGATCTAAAATTAGTAAATGCAAAATTATAACAGAAATAGAAAACCAAACAAAAACATTTTGCAGGCTTCTTCCCCCGCCCCCCCAAGCTTGGTGTGTCCTGCTCCTTCCCCCTCCCTGGTCTGAGAAGAGAGTACAGAACGCAGACGCGGGATGCGTTAACAGCACAGGCTGCTATCTTGTTAATGTCCCAACACCTTCCCCTCCTCGCAGTGTGCGTGGGATCCTCAGGACCCCCAAGCTCTTTCTTCCCCCCCCCCCCCAACCCCCAAGCATCTGCTGAAAAAATTTGTAATAAGGGGTTTTAAAAGGGGGGGAAATTGCAGAAAATTCTCATTCTGCAAAATGGCCAAATTCCACTCACCTCCCGAATCCCCCCTGCCACAAGGGGTTCTATCTGAAACCTTTAAACCAGAAAATATTTTCTGTTTCAGGCATGACTCACAATAAAACTAGGGAATTGTGGTCTAGATCAGTGGTTTTCATGGTTTTTTTTCACTTGCAGACCTCTAAAAATTTCAAATGGAAGTGTGGACCTCTTTGGAAATCTTAGACACAGTCAGCAGAAAACCAAAGGTCTAGATGAAATTACAATATGTGGGTGTATAATTGGGTGAAAAAAACATACTCAGAGTAGTTATCAATGATTTGTTGTCAAATGGGGAGGATGTATCTAGTGGGGTCTCACAGGGATCAGTCCTAGGTCAGTCATTCCATTAATGACTGGGATAATAGGATAGAGAGTATGCTAATAAAATTTGGGGATGATTCCAAGCTTGGAGGGGTTGCATGCAGGTCAGGGGACAGGATTAGAATTGACAACCTAGACAAACTGGAAAATTGGTCTGAAATCAACATGATCATAGAATCATAGAATCATAGAATCATAGGGTTGGAAGGGACCTCACGAGGTCATCTAGTCCAACCCCCTGCTAAAAAGCAGGACCACTCCCCCTAAATTATCCCAGCCAGAGTTTTGTCTAACCGAGCCTTAAAAATCTCCAAAGATGAAGATTCTACCACCTCCCTAGATAGCCCATTCCAATGCTTCACCACCCTCCTCGTGAGAAAGTTTTTCCTAATATCCAACCTTGACCTCCCCAGCTGTAATTTGAAACCATTGCTCCTTGTTCTGTCCTCTGTTACCCTCGAGAACAGCCTAGCTCCCTCCTCTTTGGAGCAACCCTTCAAGTAGTTGAAGGTTGCTATCAAATCTCCCCTCAGTCTTCTCTTCTCTAGACTAAATAAGCCTAGTTCCTTCAGTCTCTCCTCATAAGTCATGTGCCCCAGCCCCCTAATCATTTTTGTTGCCCTCCGCTGGACTCTTTCTAATTTGTCCACATCCTTTCTGTAGTGGGGAGCCCAAAACTGGACACAGTACTCCAGATGCGGCCTGACCAGTGTCGAATAGAGGGGAATTATCACATCCCTCGATCTGCTGGCAATACTCCTACTGATGCAGCCTAATATGCCATTGGCCTTTTTGGCAACAAGGGCACACTGTTGGCTCATATTCATCTTCCCGTCCACCATAACTCCCAGGTCCTTTTCTACAGCGCTGCTACTTAGCTGATCGGTCCCCAGCCTGTAGCAGTGCATGGGATTTTTCCGTCCTAAGTGCAGGACTTTGCACTTGTCTTTGTTGAACCTCATGAGGTTTCTTTCGGCCCACTGTTCCAATTTGTCCAAGTCTCTCTGGATCCTGTCCCTGCCCTCCAGAGTATCTACCATTCCCCCCAACTTGGTGTCATCCGCAAACTTACTAAGCACGCAGTCTATTCCATCATCAAGATCATTAATGAAGATGTTGAATAGAACCGGCCCCAGGACCGACCCCTGGGGCACTCCACTCGTTACCGGTTGCCAACCAGACATCGAGCCATTGATTCCTACCCGCTGAGCCCGTTGATCTAACCAGTTTTCGATCCACCTTACGGTCCACTCATCCAACCCATACTTCCTTAACTTGCCAACGAGAATGTTGTGGGAAACTGTATCAAAAGCCTTGCTAAAGTCAAGGTATATCACGTCAACGGCTCTTCCCGCATCCACAAATCCAGTCATCTCATCATAGAAGGAAATCAGGTTGGTCAGGCACGATTTGCCCTTGGTGAATCCATGTTGACTGTTCCTGATCACTCTATTTTCCTCCAAGTGTTTCAGGATGGATTCCTTGAGGACCTGCTCCATGATTTTCCCAGGGATTGAGGTGAGGCTGACCGGTCTGTAGTTCCCCGGATCCTCCTTTTTCCCTTTCTTAAAGATAGGTACTATATTTGCCTTTTTCCAATCCTCCGGGACCACCCCCGTTCGCCACGAGTTCTCAAAGATAATGGCCAGCGGCTCTGCAATCACTTCCCCCAACTCCCTCAGCACCCTCGGATGCAGTTCATCCGGCCCCATGGACTTGTGCACTTCCAATTTCATTAAGTGTTCCCTAACCTGACTTTCCATCACTGAGGGCCACTCTTCTCTCCAGTCCGCGTTACCCCGTGTAGTAGCCTGGGAGCTGGCCCGCCCTGTGAAGACTGAAGTAAAAAAAGCATTGAGTACTTCAGCCTTTTCCGCATCATCCTCCACGAGGATGCCTGCCCCATTCAGTAAGGGACCTACACCACCTCTGATCCTTTTCTTGTTGCTGATATACTTATAGAATCCCTTTCTGTTATCCTTCACATCTCTTGCTAGCTGCAACTCCAATTGTCCTTTGGCCTTTCGGATTTGATCCCTGCAGTCCCGAGCAATATCTTTATACGCCTCCCTTGTCATCTGTCCAAGCTTCCACTTCTTGTAAGCTTCCCTTTTATGTTTCAGCTCCCCGCAGAGTTCCCTGCTAAGCCACGCTGGTCGCCGTCCACATTTGCTGTTCTTTCTGCACATCGGAATATTATCTTCCTGTGCCTTTAACAGGGTTAACTTGATGATGAACTTCAGTAAAGACAAGTGCAAAGTACTATTCTTAAGAATGAAAAATCAAATGTACGAATACAAAATCAGAAAGACAGGGCTAAGTGCTAGTACAGAAGAAAAGGATCTGGGGTCATAGTGGATCACAACTTGAATATGAGTCAGCAACACAACGCTACTACAAAAGAAGGCAATGTAATTCTGGAATGTATTAACAGGAATGTCATCTGTAAGCAGGGGCGGTCTTAGCCATTCCAGGGCCCTGAGCAAAAGTCAAGGATGGGGCCCTCCCACGCCACATAGGGAGCCCCATCCTTGACCTCCCCCCCACCATCGCTGGGGCTGTGCCAGCCTACCATTCCCTCCAAGGGTTCCTGGTCCCTCGCTGGATCCCCGCCGCACTTCCCGGCTCCTGCCGAACCCCCAACCCCCCCACTGCCGGACTCCCCGCCCCCCTGCCAAACCCTTGCCAGGCTCCTCGCCTCCTCGCTGAACCCCTGCCCCCTTGCCAAACTCCTACCCGGCTACCCGGTCCCACCACTGAATCCCTGCCCAGCTCCCCGCTGAACACCCACCAGCTCCACGGCCCTCCCCGCCAATCCCCTGCCTGGTTCCCCGCCCCCCCACCGAAGCCCCACCTGGCTCCCAAGGGCCCCAGCCAAACCCCTGCCCTCCTCCCCCGCCCCGGCACAGGCTCCCTGCCTCGCCTGCTACGGGCACTACCGGGCTCTACTGCCCCCAACAGCCACCTGCTCAAGCTCCCTGCCGGAGCAGCATGGGGTCCCTCCCCCTGGGGGGCTGTAGCTGCCCACCCTCTAAGACCGCCTAAGTCTGTAAAACATGGGAAGTTATTGACCCAGTCTACTCCACACTGGCTCAGCTTCACCTGGAGTCCTGTGGTTCATGTTGGGCACCACATTTTAAGACAGACATGAGCAAGTTAGAGGGAGACTCAATGAGAACGTAGAAATGGCAAACGATTTCAAACGTGACCTATGAGGAAAGAGTGAAAGAACTGGCCGTGTTTAGTCTAGACAAGACTGAAGGGACCTGATAAGTCTTCAAATATGTTAAGGGCAGTTACAAAAAAGACGGTGATCGATTGTTTTCCATGTCTACCAACAGTAGGACAAGAAGGAATCGTTTTTGTCTGAAACAAGTGGGAGACAAGTTAGATATTAAGACAAGGTTAGTTTCTAACTAAAAGCATTGGAACAGGTGACTTAGGGAAGTTGTAGCATCCCCATCATTAGAGATTTTTAAGAACAGGTTAGACAAACAGCTGTCTGGGTTATACTTAATCCTATCTTAGAGTGAGGGGATGGTTTAGATGACTTCTCGGGGTCCCTTACAGCACTGTATTGCTATTCTAACAATATGTGCTGGAGAAAGATGTCTCCCTGCTAACAAGATTCAGCTAACTGTCTGGTCAGAGGTCTCAGTAATCCCCTAACTGTTTATAATTTGAGATTATATATGAGCCAACAGTGTGCTCTTGTTGCCAAAAAGGCCAGTGGCATATTGGGCTGCATCAGTAGGAGTATTGCCAGCAGATCAAGGGATGTGTTTATTCCCCTCTATTTGGCACTGGTTAGGCTGCATCTGGAATACTGTGTCCAGTTTTGGGCTCCCCACTACAGAAAGGATGTGGACAAATTAGAAGGCGTCCAGGGGAGGGCAACAAAAATGATTAGGGGGCTGGGGCACATGACATGCAAGGAGAGACTGAAGGACGTAGGTTTATTAAATCTGCAGAAGAGAAGACTGAGGGGGGATTTGATAGCAACCTTCAACTACTTGAAGGGGTGCTCCAAAGAGGAGGGAGCTAGGCTGTTCTAGGTAGTAACAGAGGAAAGAACAAGGAGCAATGGTTTCAAGTTGCAGTTAGGAAAGTCAAGGTTGGATATTAGGAAAAACATTCTTACGAGGAGGGTGGTGAAGCATTGGAATGGGTTACCTAGGGAGGTGGTGGAATCTCCATCTTTGGAGATATTTAAGGTCCGGTTAGACAATACCCTGGCTGGGATGATTTAGTGGGAGTGGTCCTGCTTTTAGCAGGGGGTTGGACTAGATGACCTCATGAGGTCCCTTCCAGCCCTATGATTCTATGATTCTATTGTCACATGGTAGCAGCTTCTCCAGAATCGGGTGAGCAGCACTGCCCTATTTCTCCCAGTTGCTGTGCACTGGTGATATTTCATACACAGCCCAATGTGCAATTGGACTGGATGCATGGCAGCCTGGAAAATGTTTCCTTTTGCAAAATGAGTTACTGTGGTTGGTTTTTTTCCACCCATAAGAGAACCTCAGGGATGGCACTGCCGTGACAAGCCGATTTAGAAGTTGCAGCAGTTAGATGCATTGAGGGAGCTAGCCCTTTTATCTCTCTTCATTGCTGGGCAAAGCTATCAGTAAAAGATGCACTCCACTGGGTTCCTCTGCAGACGCTTATGCTGCTTTTCACTAACTCAGGGCAAGGGAACAGGGCTGACCTTGCTAAATGGTTTTGTATCCGTTTCCATTAAAGGTCCTTATTGCATGATTTGTTCCTAGGGCTCGAAATTGAAACATAGTGGCTGTTTCCAATGCAGAGTCTCTGCTTATTTTCCACTAATGTTAACAGACAGAGATGCATCGTAATTGTCTTGATGCTGTTTCAGACCAATTCAGCAGCTAGTGATGCAGGAAGGCTGTACAATTTACTCTTTGGTTTCCAGTGTCTGTTCACCTTGGTTTCATGTTTGAATCATTCCAAAGCTCAGCCTGAAATCCTTGAAAACCAGTGAGCTTTGCAGTTTCCACCCCACCCCACAGATCAGCCCCCAGGTTTGCCCAAAGCTTAGCCTTAGGCTTGCGGAATGGTTCCTGAACGCAGCCCAACAAGTAACAAAAAGCCTGTTTCAAAACAAGAGCTGAACTCGGCTCTCCATACCATGCTAAATGTTGTTGCTCGCTTCTATTTGATCTGAGAGGCTAGTCAAGGTTTGCCAGTCTGTGGACAGTAGAAGTTGGGGTTGTCTGATATTTTCTTTGATGCTGTCGAGTTGATTTATAATGAGTGCACAAAGTCCTGGGTCTCTGAATGCAGGATGAATCAAGAGCAAAGGAACAGGAAAGAGTACTACAGAAAGGGATTTGGGTGTAATAGTGGACCACAAGCTAAATATGAGTCAGCAGTGTAATCCTGTTGCAAAAAAAGCAAACGCCATTCTGGGGTGTATTAACTGGAGTATTGTGAATAAGACATGAGAAGTGATTCTTCCACTCTACTCTGCACTGATTAGCCCTCAACTTGAATACTGTGTCCAGTTTTGGGCGCCTCGTTTCAAAAAGGATGTGGAAAAACTGGAGAAGTCCAGAGAAGGGCAACAAAAATTATTAGAGGTCTGGAACGTTTGACCTATGAGGGAAGATTGAAAGAGCTGAGTTTGTTTAGTCTGGGAAAAAAAGGAGACTGAGAAGGTTATGAGGAAGAAGGAGAAAAATTATTCTCCTTAATCACAGATGGTGGGACAAGAAGCAATGGGCTTAAATTATAGCAAGAGAGACTCAGCCTAGACATTAGGAAAAAATTCCTAACGGTCAGGGTGATTAAACACTGGAATAAGTTGCCTCGGCAGGTTGCGGAATCTCCTACATTGGAGGTTTTTAAGTGCGGGTTAGACAAATACCTGTCAGAGATGGTTTAATGGGGTACTTGGTCCTGCCATGAGTGCAGGGAACTGGACTTGATGACCTCTCATGGTCCTTTCCAGTTTCTATGCTTCTATGGACAATTCCTTGGCTTACAGCCTCTATGCCTCTGTAGTCAATACGAGACCCAAAAGATCTCTTTTGCACTTTTTTCCAGCGTCACATTGTGCTTACAGGCTCTGGGTTGGCTTTAACTTGTCTTACTCCCTTGCTCTCTCTTTCTCTCTGTTCTTGTCTGGTCTTAGTTTCTGTGTGTTATATGCATGCGTGCACGCACCCACCCACACACACGCAATTCAGCCAAAAGCTCCTGGGTCGGTTCACACACATCTTTTGTCCTAGATGGAGGCTTATGCTTACAGTTATGTTAATTGAGAGGTAAGTTCACACCTATCAATCTTAATGGTGTTTCAGCTCACCCCATAGCAAGTTTCACTCAGCTCCTAACAGTTTTCAGTGCTCCAGATCTTTTGAAACCAGAGAGCTTTACACAATTTCCACTCCAACCTATAGGTCAGCTCCCAGGTTTGCCCAAAATTTAGCCCTGGGTTTGCTGAATGATTCGTGAACCTGGCCGAATGTGTAACAAAATTCCTGTTTCAAAGCCAGAGCTGAACCCAGCTCTGTATACCATGCTGAATCTATGCCATCTTGTAGGATTTGACTGGGGGAGGGGTGCAGAAAATGAAAACCAGCCAGGCCCATATATGGGACACTGTTACTGACCAGATCTCCTGTCCCTGCAATGATGATGAGTGGAAATTGTACCCCCACTGACATCAAGGAGAGTTTTCTCAGTGGGGTCAGGATTTCACACGAGGACCCCTACTTGGTTGTGTTTGTTCTCTGGCAGCGGTTCTGGGGTGTGCTGCTGAATTGATGGCTTTTCCTGTGTGCAGCTGAGAGAAACTGCTGAGGTGGGAGGAAGGTGGGGGTGAAATGAGAAGCCAAAGGAAAAGGTTGGATAAAGGAAACATTGAAAACTGCTAATGATATAGCCGCTCTTTCCTTGCACACTCTTCCTCTGTCAGCAATAGGGAAGGGAATGGCAGCAAAACAGGTGAGGTGGGATGAAGAAGGCACCCACCTCTGCATTGGTTTCTGGAACCTCCACTGAGCTCAGGGTAGTTGAGTAGAGTGCTGGGGCACCAGATTTGGCCTGTAATGTTCAATGGGCTTTTATGGGATCCGCCTATTCCTAATGTAGGTCTCTGATTCTCTCTTCCAGAGCCAGCAGAAAACAGTGCCCTCACGGCAACAGAAGAGCCAGACCCAACCCCAGAGACACACAAGGACTCAGCCGGCATAGACAGCAGCTGTGACTTTTCAACCTCCAGCTTGGACAGCCATTGTGAACCAGAACTGGCTCTGGCCACTGGAGACAGTCTCCCTGACCAAGGTCCCCAGTCAGAGGCTGGTGACCCCGGTCCCACAGCCTCCTTGCCCTGGCCAGAGTTGCCGGAGGAATGTCCCCCTCGACCCAATACCCTAGATTTCACCAACAACCTCAAATTTCTGGAAGAGGTGAAGCAGATGGGGCAGAGGAAGAACAGCGACCATTCAAACATCGAGGAGAACGGGCTGGAGAACTGCTCTGAGGCCCCTTCCATCAATAATGAGAAGAGGGAGCTGGAGTCGGAGCTAGGGAAGTGCATCGAAGACTTCAGGAAGATCAAGATCCCCGTCTCCTTCCCCAACAAGAAGCGGCAGTGGCAAAGTGAATTGCTGAAAAAATACCATGTCTGAGGGAAGTGGCTGGGACTGAAGCCTCCCACAGCCACACAAGGAGCCTTCACCTGCATCCCTTCCATGATGGGTCAGCCTGCCAGATGCTGGCTATCCTCGGCCCTCATTGGTAACCAGGAGCAGCTCAGTGTCTTGCAGGCTTGGGACCTCTTAAAGAGGGACGTGAGAACCTCTTCCTTTATTTGGAGACCCTGGGACCAGCTGATTTGCACCCTTACTTCACTGTCAGGGGTAGTCGAGGACAGAATTTGACCCATGCATTCAAAAGACAGAACAGCAGGTTTCTTGGTCAGAGGGTCATTTCTGGAATGGGTCTTGTAGAGGTTATAAATCTTATAGCCATGATCTCATGTTTGTTCCCATGGCAGTCAGGATGAAATGTGCATGAAAGGAGCTGTGTAAATTCTAGAAATAAAAATATTTCAAGGAGTGGGGATAGGAGGGAGGAAGCTGAAGTTGGATCAGGCTGTATCTGTAGGGTCAAACCTTCACCCATGCAGTGTGGACATTCCTGCCTTTGTGACAACATGGCTATTATCGGAACTCCCACGATAATAAAGGTAACAGATGATGAAACGTCATTCCACTCCCTTCTCAGCTCTTTTTTTCCCCCCCCCCAAATGATTGGATATCAGGGCAAAACTATTCAAAGCTGCACAAGGGATCTAGATACATAGTTCCTGTTGAAGCCAATGGGAAACTCGGTATCCACAACCTCTAGATTCTGCTGGACTGTTCAAAAATTTTCCATCTAAAATGTTTTTCAACAGAAAATTGCATTATTGACTAAACAAATGTTTTTGTAAAGAGTACCTGCTTTCCACAGAATTTCTTATTTATATGGTTTTAGTCAAAGAAGTGAACGCTTGAAAACTGAAAAGATTTTGTTTTTTTTTTTTTAAATAAAAACTGAGATTCTTTTATTTGAAAATGCCACCCAGGTGCTTCATGGGAACTGTAGTTTGGTTGCCTCATGTTCTCATTCTTTGCTATGGGCTGGGATCCCTTACCAGACTTCTCCAGTGATGCACTTGGCCATGGGAAACCCACAGTATACCACTTCCTCTCACCAAGAGGGCAGATCATGGTGAGTGTAGTCCAACAAAGGGCCCAGCCTACAGAGAAGAAGAGGAACATGAAGCACCTGGACTACAACTCCCATGATACACCAGAGTAGCAATCCCAATGGAAATATTTCAAATTTGGACCTAAATATTTTGATTTTGAAATTTTTTGATAAGTCAATTTTCCATGCCTTAAAAAAAAATTCTTTTTTAAATGACCAACTCTAGATTCCCAGCATTGAGAATGTCAGGCCAGATCTATAAATAAAACCAGAGTGAATGGAAGACTAAATTGGCCAATGGCTGGTATATGTATCTGGTGTGAATCCACAGCACAAGAAGAGCCAACCATATTATATGCATTTTAATTTCGGTAGCATTGGAGCATTTCACGATGTCACCCCAGGTAGATAATCATTTCCTGTCCAGTTGAAGCTGTGGCTTACATCACTCTGACTTTCTAGAATACCATGAGCATGCAGGTAGTCGGTGTAATCACCTGGCCTTTTAGCAATGATCAAGTACAGTATCAGTGAAATACCAGATATGCCCTTGAGCAGTGAGAAGGCAGGCAGGCTATATCCTATGCTGATGGAGTTCCATCGCATCCCTGTGTAGCTATGAGATGTCCCATCTGGACCTTGGGACTTGGAGATGCTGTCTAGAGGGGCTCACAACTGTGTGACAATCACAGGTCAGATGGGGAGAAAAGAAGCGAGACACTCCAAACTGGTGGTATATCCTATGATTAGATTTCACCAGTAACAAATGTAAAGTCTTGCATCTCTATACCAGTCTTTCCAGAGTCAAAGACAGTCCCCTGAGGCTCTCCAGTAGATCTTGCTACCCAGACAAACTGGACTTGGTGATAAAAGGTTATATAAATCGAAAATCACACCATATCAGGTTGCTCTCAATCCCAAAGGATCTGTCACTTATCCCAGATCAATTTGGTATGCTAGATCTCACATGAAAGACAGAGCTGGCAGCCAATTCTCTAGTAAACCGAGTAAAGATGTATTAGCTGAGAAAAGAAATGAGAATTATTGAAAGGTTAAAGCAGGCAAAATATATTAACAGGTGGGTCAAAGTTTGTAAATCCAAGATGACAGCAGAGATGTAAGTAATTTGCTAGTTTCCTGAAAGCCTTTTAGGGTCAGCCAGCATAACTCTGGGGTTCTCTGTCTTTTTGTCCAGCTATTCCATCCTGTTACACTAACAGTGCAGAGATAAGGATTATTTCTTTGAATCAGTATTTGTAGTTTCTGCTCAATCTTACAGTCTGCACAGACAAGAGCCAATGACTTCCCATTGTGGAACATAATAGCCCTTGCTCTGAAGTTAGCACTCTTCTTTGATTACATTTCCCAGGCTCCAATCACGTTTGATGGGTAATTCGATTACAGGGATACATGCAATGTAAAAGGTAATGTAATAGCCCACAAGAATCCTTCACTAGTTTTCATGAAGTTTGACACATCAAGTACATTCTTATCTTAACACTACCCCTTTGGAATTGCTCTAAGGGGTTAACTAGTTACAGAAATACACCTAATGTGACGTGATAGCAATCAACGGGTTATGGATTAGTGAAGACAATACCCTTAACATTTCCTTTGAACTAAACTAACATACAAGTGAATTGGACTGATTACGCTTCCATACCTTTTGACACTCCTTTGATTTCTCTAAGCATCTGATTGAATTAGCTTGCAGCTCTGTCCTGAGCTGGCACCTGAGTAGAAGGACAGTTGAAGGACTTTTATCATCAGAAGTATACCCTCAGTAGATCATGAAAATGAGACCCCTCTTTCCTCCAAGAATATAATGGGTCTGAGGAAACAGTGTTCTCAACAGGATTTGAGACAGTGGTGGCTAGGGGAAGGAATGGAATACTGCTGTTAAGCAGTCTCTGTATATAATCTGTAAAGAGCCAAGAATAAGACCAGGTGTAAATTATCCAACGCAATGTAGCCTCTTGGCTTTGATTTGAGAGTGTTTTTCATTTTAATGTAGAAGTTTCAACATAGGGGAGCTTTATCATCTAATTTCCATGATGCACATCCAAGTTCTTATGGAACCAAGAGGAGGCCTGCGTAGCATCTCCTGTCTGCTATTACAACAGGCTGACATTGCTTGCGTGTCATGCCCTGCAATACAACAAAGCACTTGACAGGGAGCCAGATACAATCTAAGGTAAAAAGGAAAATGCTGATGAGAGACTGAAAGAAAGGAAGTGGAATGGAGGGTAGGTTGTGCAATGGGAGCAGCCACACTGGAACTCCATGCAGCTGGAGGTAGCTTGTGTCTCGCCTTGTAGCTCAGCAAAGGTGGGTGGTGATCAGCTATGACCCAGTGCTGCCAATTCTTGTGATATTTGTTACTCTTCAAGCCCCAGCTTCTGGAGTCATGTGATGAGGTGAGACTGTTTTCATTTATTTTATAAAAGTATGTCTCTAGCCTGGATGGTTAAGGAGAAAATCTTAGACACCTGACTCAGGTGCAGCCTAATGGTTCAGAAACCAAAAGGTAAAGGAAAAAAAAACAAAACATTTCACATTTTTAAATCATGTCAGGGTTTTGAAGCCAATCTCAGGAGTTTTCATGGCCAGATTCATGATTTAGAAATTCTTGGGGTTGACAGTACCGATGACCTTGCCATGAATTGTATTGCTTACATATTTAAATTGCCTTCGATCAAGTGATGCTCATAGCGTATGTAAGAGAGTGTGGTGTATTCACAAGGTATGTGCCATGCCTGATACTTTTGCGGGGAAGAGCATATCCATACCCACTTCTCCCCAGGGGATTGATCTCTGCGGTAAAACACCTCTCCTGTGCCCCCCGCCCCCAAGCTTCCCACAAAGAACGGACAAAAAACGAAGTTTTGCTCTTCCCCTCTTAACAACTTGTGTTTGCATCTCTGTATGGGGAAGCAATGGTGGGGGAGAGTGCAACCGCCAGAGGGGAATTGCCCCAAACTGCTTGTCCAAGCTGCATGTTTCGGTCTAAAATCTCAGGCACGTCCATTCCAGAGCTGCTCTTTGGCCTGGCTGAAATTCACAGAGAAATCTTGGTTCCCTTTTTAAATTAAAAACAAACAAACCGACGCAACCCTGGGCTTTGTCGAGGCATTGTTGGGAGGGAAGAATTTCTTGGCTTGCAGGAAACCGCAGTGGGGGCATGTGTTTAGCTGCATTCTTCTTCCTTTTATAAGCAGCCACCTTGGACGGGAGCGTGTTTACAAGAATCCAGGCGGCCAGAGAAACCCGGGCTGACGCTGTGGAATGGACTTGCTGGAGTGGAGCTGGAAGATGGCAAAAGTCTCAGTGCTGGGGAAATCACATCATCTTGAATACCAGTACAGGCTGTTCGGCTCCAAGATTAAGGGTTTATAAGGGCACAAGAGCATAGGACTTGCCAGAGGGGATCAGGCCAAGTGCTTCTAGTCCAGCACCCTGTCTCCATCAATGACCAGTATCAGCTGCAACAAACTCCCCCTAGTGGAAAATTACGGAATAACCTGCCTATGGGGTGAAGTGGCTTCCTCACTGCAGGTCGGTGATGTCTTGAAGCAGGCAGGTTAATATAATTTACTTCTGTCCCATCTAAGGTAACTGTGGATGTTCTCATTATCCATATACATGCCTGAGCCTTTTAAAAGTCCACCTAGCACCAAACAGTGTCCAGCAACAGTAGTTCCCCAGGTGCCTTATGCAGGTGTAAAAAATATTCCCTTATCTCAAATGTTAAATATGCTGATGTTTATTGCTGTTGAATCTCTCTTGTTGCTGCATGCTGAATAAGAGTGACTAGACCCGTCTGGCTGAACAGAGCTTCTTGGTAAACTTTCCCCAGTGACACTCAGGTCTTTATCCTGAAGGATTTCTATTCCCTGAGGTAAAAACAAAGAAATGTAGGGCTAGAAGGGACCTCAAGAGGTCATCAAGCCGAGCCCCTTACACTGAAGCAGGACCAACTAAACCTTGACCATTCCTGACAAATGTTTGTCCAGTCTCCTCACGAACTTTGCACGATCTCTCTTGGAAGACTAGTCCAGATTTTAACTAGTCCTATGGTAGAAAGATTTTTCCTAATATCTAATCTAAATCTCTCTTGCTGCAGATTAAGCCCAGCAGATTTCATCTTGTCCTACCTTCAGTGGACATGGAGAGCAAGTATCATAGGCCTCTTTGTAACATATTTGAAGACTGTTACCAGCTAGTCTTTTTTTCTTGAGACTAAACATGCCCAGATTTTTAACCTTTCCTCATAGGTCAGGTTTTCTAAACCTTTTATCATTTTTGTTGCTCTCTTCTGAACTCTCTCCAATTTCTCCACATCTTTCTTACAGTGTGTTGCCCAGATCTGGACACAGTACTCCAGCTGAGGACTCACCAGTACTGAGTAGAGCTGGACAATTACCTCCCGTGTCTTACATATGACACGCCTATTGATACACTGCAGGATGAGATCAGCCTTTTCTCGCAGGTGCATCACACTATTGACTCATGTTCAATTTGTGATGTACTATGACCCCCAGATCCTTTCCTGCAGCCCACCCCCTCACGAGTTATTTTGTATTGGTGCATTTGATTTTTCCTTCTTATGTGGATTACTTTGCACTTGTCTTTCTTGGCTTTCATCGTATTGATTTTAGGCCAGTTCTCTAAATGGTCAAGCTCTTTTTTTCCCCACTGAGTGCTTCAGTGAAGTAGATGACATTTTTGGGGTGTGGAGGCTAGGGCCGTGTATCCTGTTATGGTGCATTGTGACGCCGATCGCATCATTCTTCTGTGCTGAGCTCATAACTCCGACCTGAATGTGTTCCAGAAGCGAGAGAGGTCTCCCAACTAGGGCCACTTTGCAATCACTCCAAAGCATTACCCACTAGAGCTTAGTCTCTTCCCTTTGCCCTGCCCCCAGGGAGCTGCTGTACCCACATTACCAGCGCACCAGGTTGTAAACTTTGCAGCAAGGGAGATTTATGAGTCCTGAACCTTGGAAATCAAAGCACCTTCTGTCATTGCAACATTCCAACATGAAACCTAACATGGCAGTGGGGCATGGGGCAGACTCCCCATCCCTGCAGGGGTTGTATACCTCCCAAACATAGCAGCAAGACCACGCCTCCTCACTCAGCTGCAGTGGGCGAGCTCAGCAGCAGCTGCTTAACCCCGCACAGCAACAATTCTGACCATAGTTAAATACACCAACCTGGCTTTTAGCCCCAGGTCTTTCAAAGCACTTAAACATGTGGGTAATGTGGATCATGTGAGTAGCCCTGCTGACACCAGTGGAATTACTCACAAGACAAAGAACATGCTAAACAGCTTGGCAGGATAAGGGCCTTATTGAACAATTACATATTGAAAAACTTGTTGACCATATATATATATATGGCAATTGCCTTAATTCTTAGCCCACAGGTTCAGAGTATAATGCATCCTATCTTGTCTGGTGTCCAGGAGTTTCCTTGTATCTTGCATAAGACCACGGGGAGAGAATTGCGGATGCTGGTGTATAACTTTGTCATTATCGCCACTCACTGCCACTCATTTGGAAGCGAGCAGACAACAACATGAGACCAGAAGTCTAACGAAGCAACCAGGGCAGTTAACAGCTTTCTGCATTTTGCAGTTCTTACAAATTCAATCCAGGTAAAAATTGAAAGTGGGGGGCAGGGAAGGTGATAAAGGAGAGGCTGAAAATAGCTAAAATGCAATGCAATATATAAGCAAGAGTAAGGAACAGTTAATTATTGATGGCATCGTTAAACTCTTGGGCTAAACAATTAGAGCTAGCAAGCAATTCTTTCCGAGGAGAGACGAGACATCAAGCGCTGAAAGGCCAATTTGCATTTTTTTCTTAATTGATTTACATTTTTCAACTCAGAACATCAATTCTGAGCTAAAATGGATGAGCACTTTGGGGGAAAATATGCAGCAAATTGCTATGAAAGCTAAACCAGCCACTGGTCATTTAGCCACAACATGTAGACCAGGCATCGGCAATCTGAAAGATAAGAGGAGCCATTTTTTAAAATTCCTTCAATAACCAAGTGTTTTGAGAGCCACAATGGATATAGCCTCCTGGTGGGAGGAGCTGGGCCAGGGCGCCTGTTGCAGGGTCTCCTGGTGGGGGGAAAGGAGCCCAGAACCAAGAACAGACCCCTGGCAGGGTCCTCTACTGGCAGGGGGAGACCAGAGCCTGGCACGGGCTGCCCACAGGGTCCTCCAGTGGCAGGAAGGGGCCTGGAGCTCAGAGCCACAAGGAGGCAGGGCCCCTCCTGCCATTGGAGGACCCTGTGGGCAGCCCGTGCCAGGCTCTGGTCTCCCCCTGCCCATGGCCAACAACCCCAGATCAAAATAGCCCCTGTGATCATGCCCCGAGCTAACAGCAGCTGGGATTTCATCTCCTCCTTTGGAATATGATGAATTGAAGTGTCTTGGCCACATCTTATCAGGGAAGGAGAAATGCAGAAAGTTAAAACTCATTAGCATTTCTTCTCATCAATTATGACCCAATCCAGCCTGGCACTCTAGGCCCAGCTCCTCAACACTATCGAAGTGCCTAACTCCCATGGAAATCAATGTCATGTAGGTGGCTAAATAGTTCTGAAGCTCAGGGCCTTGAGCATGTTTTTTACTTTTGACATGCTTGAGTTCCTCAAAGTGCAATTTAAGTGCATGCTGGTTCCGGTGTTTTGCTGAATCAGGACAATCTCGAAGGGGAACAAACCTTCTGGAAGATTTTAGGTGGAAGTGGGAGAGAGGGTGAAGTGAGATGGCCCCTGCCAGGCACAGGAGATTCAGCTGTGAATGCAACTTCCTCTGCTGCTCTCAGGCACCTATTTTAGTCAGTGGCAAGACTCCCATCGACTTCATGGGAGCAAGATCAACCCCTTCCAGGACAGAGTTTTCCAAAAGGGCTCAGCCTGCTGCATTCACATGAGCAGCTGAGCTCTGGGGCAAACCTGCCCTGCTTGTGGCCTTTGTAAATTTAGCCCAGTGCTCACCAGACCCCCCCCCAAACCTCTCTTGCAGAGCAATGCATTCTTGCTCACAGGTGCTAGTTCAGAGCCGGCCTTTGGCTATTGGGAGCCTCCTCTAGCCCTGGATCCCTGCTGCCCTGGCTCCCCCCTCCAGCCCCAGCTTCCCCCTGCTGGCTCCGAGCTCGGGCTCTGCACTCCTGCCCTGCCCCTTGCTTTTGGCTTGCTGCCGCAGGCATGGGGGCAGCTGTGCGGCAGCGTGGGGCCCACAAAACTGTGGGGCCTGGGGCAGTCACCCCCCCACAGGACAGCAGTGGGCTTTTGGGGTAGGTGAAGCAGGTGACGGGGCCCCTTTCTGCTCAGGGCCCGAGGTGTGCGTCTGCTTCGCCTACCCCAAAAGCCACCTCTGTGCTAGTGTGGAAATCCCAAATGGGAGCACCCAGAGCTCAGTGAGGCTGCAGCCTTTTCTTCCCACCACCTCCTCTGAATGGACCAGCCCTGTTTGCTGGGCTGGTGTGTAATATGGGGAGCCACAATAAGACCTAAAGGCACATGGGGTTATTAACTAGCAGGTGCCATCTGTATATCTCTAGCACGCAGCTCTCCTTGCGGATGGGCTCCAATCTGAACCTGGAATCTCTTCGTGTGCCTCTGGCCACTCACTAAACTGTTCACATGCACAACCTTAGCAGGTGCTGGAATGCCGAGAAGTGACACATTTATGGCTGCTGTGGAGCTTCGCTGATGCCCGGCAGGGCGCAGCGCATCATCCAAGCTCTGTGGTTAGTGCAGCCCAGCAGAGGGGCGGCAGGACAGGAATCAGCCAGGTACATTGACAGAGCTCGGGGGAGGAGGGGTTTTGGGTGGCCAGTCTAGGACTGGAATAGCAGCAGCCTGGGGAGGATCAGCATTCTGGTGCATTCGTAGAGCTGTGTGTTTGGTGGCGGGGAGAACCGAGGACAGGAGGAGCAGGGGGTGTGAGTCTGGATCAAGGTAGATTGACGAAGCTGTTAGTCTCTGTGGGGCGCTCAATACTTCAGCACCTGCTTACCGCATTATAGACGGTGGCCAGCCCCACCCAGCCCTTTGTGTTCCTCTGGGCAAAACAATTTGTTGCTGGGCTGCTGAGCCCTTCTGAGAGGGACACTGAAAGAATCAAAGCCCTGGCCACAAATGAAGGGAGAACCAGCTATTACCTCCCTCGTCTCTCTGGGGCACTGCCAAGGCAGGATGATTCAAATAGGGTGACCACATGTCTCAAATTCATAGGGCCAGTCCACTATTTGGGGGCTTTGTCTTACATAGGCACCTAGCACTCTCCGCTACCGGTCCTGATTTTTCAAACTTGCTGTCTGGTCCCCAAGATTCAAACCAGGGAGGCAGCCATCACTGGGCTGAACTGCAATTCTGAGCTGCCAGGAAGCTCCCATTTGCAACGCTAAGACCACCTAGGTGGCATTTCGTGGAGTGGAGCGAGGATGTGAGGAGGGGGTGAGCAAACAGAAGAGGCAGAATCCAGTAACTAACATCAGTCCATTTCACTGAACAAACAGCTTCCAGCAGGATCTGTGCTCTTCCCTCCATCTTCTGTACATTCCTCCTCTGCTTCCCCTAATTAGTGATTTCGGTACCTAGACAGAAATATCCAGCAAGGGCTCCTCTTGAGCATCTCAGAGGGAGGAGTCCTGTGGGGGAAGGAGGGCACCTCCTTCTCCGTCCTCCTTCCTTTCCCTTACATCTTATCCTCCCACTTCCATCCATGTCCCAAGTTGTGGTCACTGTCCTTCAGCTATCAAAGGCAAGATCGGGCACCTTTTGAAGTCCATCATCACAGTGAGTCTATATGCTCCCCTCTGTTGGGACAAAGGGATATCTAGGCCTCCATCTGGGTTCTCTAGCAGCTGGACACCCGAGCTTGCTCTCGGGCTCCCTAAGATCTCAGAGCAGGTGGTATTGAGGATATGGAGAAGAAGTGGGCAAACTGGGCAGGCTAGAATTAGAACTAGCCTGAGCTGTACCCTGTGCTAGCACTCCTCCATGGCTGTTCTGAGGTCGGAAAGGGAGCTGGTTACACTTAGGGGAGGACTTCCACAGCATTTTCCGTCTCCAGCAAGACTGATTTTTTTCTGTGCCCCTCCTTGGAGTTTTCATCACACATCCCACCCCGTGTATGGGTCTGGGCAGGTGGAGGGCCCTGGCTGTCGGTGCCAGCTGTCCAGTAGCCCTGGGCTGAGCTGGCTGGTTGATTGCCCAGGCCACCAAGCAGGCAGCAGGTAGAAGCCATCACTGATCACAACAAATGAGTTTGTCAAAGGGGCCTAAGGATGCTAGGTGCTTAGCTCCCATGAGACTGACCTAAGATTTGTTTTGACTTGCCTGGGCTTTGGATCGGGTTCCCTGGCAGTCACTGGGGGGTGAGTCTCTGCAAAGCCAGCTGGGGCACTGTGAGCCAGAGGCAAAAGGCATCAATTCCCAAAGCTGCCCATTCCCCTGTAAGTTTTAGGTCCATAGCAACTCATTGCTTTATCTGTTATTCGCTGGGCCTCAAATCCCATGGGAGTTCAGTGCCTTATTTTTGAGGCTCTGGGCCTATTAATCCAGGATTTTGGGTCCCACATCTGAGCTCTTGAAGTGTTCAGCCATGCTCAGATCCAGAGCTTTGGCTCCAGCCCCTCTCTAATTAAAAGGCCTCTGTATTTGCAGCGTCACTGCTTGGAATAAGTCAAACCCCCAGCTGGAGAAGGAGTGGCGACGGCATACCACCGGGCTGCTCAGCGGGATGGTGAGTGTTCCTCCTTTTCCATCTGGTAGCATTTAAACAGGGGATTGGAAATTAAAAGCATATTCAGATATAGGCCACAGCATCTTCAGGGAAATATGATTTATTTATGTTGCGGAGGGAAGGAGAGGGGGAACTCTTCTGGCTCTTTAAAGTCTGATGATAGGCCTCAGAGGCGAGCTGCTCTTAAAGGGACGCACCACATGCTCTGCTTTGACACAGCTGGAGGCAGGAGACTTTGAAGCATGTCTATTCTTGAGAGGCTTTTTCGGCTGTAGCTTTGGATGAGGGAGCCGGGCCTTTTAGCATGGGCAGCACCTGTGTAGAGGTTCCAGCTTCGATTCCCCTTTCTGACAACCTACCCCATGGCAGGGATAACATTTCCTCCACCCTGCTACCCCATGGACCACTGGCAATCATTTGCCCACTGTGGGGGCAACCCATCTGTATTCACCAGCACCATCCCCCTTCCTTCTCCTTGTCCTGAGCTGGAGACAAGGAGAAGAGAACAGAGCACCCTTGTGGTCCTGAGTGAAGATCATCATCCAAAGGGGATTCAGGCAGGTGGTGGTGAGTTTTTCTGTGGGTTGGTCCAGAGGGCTGTTTGGAGAAAGCTCTCAGGGTCCCAGCCTTTCTCCTATGATGTCAGCCAAGTATGGATATAGCCTCATTTGGGAATCTGGCAGGTCTGGCTTTAGATTTTTTAGGCTGGAAAATATGACCTGAGTGTGACCTAAAGGTTGAAAAATCAGCAGACAAAAGAACTCCTAATGGATTATTTTTTTTAAATCTGATTTTTAAACCAAACGCCTGCTCTTCTTTTTGGTGGGAAGGAGAGGCTGATTGAAGATTTTTGAGCTTTTGTGGTGGATGACCCTAGGTAGTGCTAACCTTTGTGACCCTGCTGGGGAATACGAGCTGTGGAAAGCCTCAACACTGTTGCTGAGCTCTCATGAACACTCCAGTGGGACCTTCTCCTATGATGACTGTTCTCTCCTGTTCCCCAGAGACACCTTCTTCCACCCAGTGTCTCTGCTGGTTGCCTATTGGTTTTATGAGGACACTGAACTTCCATTCTTCCTAGCAACAGTCCAGTTCCTAAAGGAAAGAATGACGAGGCCAGATCTGGACCTAGGCGGTCAGTTGCAAATGATCTCTGAAAGCATCAAAAGGCTGTTACTGCTATTAGAAAGCAAGTTGATTACTATTAGTATTATGGTAGTGCCTAGGTATGGACCAGACCCCTACTGTTCTAGGTGATGTACACACAGAACAAAAGGATGGCCTCTGCTCCACAGATCTTACAAGCTTCGTTCCTATCAGTGAAGAAAATATTGCTCTTGGTCTTTCACTCGTCATCAGCATGATGGAGAACCCCAAATGGATGTGGCATCCTTGCAGATCAAGCACCACATGGGTAGATCTCTAAGAGAGTCTGGGAGATAATCAGTTTGTGTCCATCACTGGTAATCTTATTGCACCACCGAAGCTTTTTGGAGACCAGATGATCGCCAGCCATGTAGCGGCATTCCTTGGAAAACATTCTTCATGATTCTTTGGTCTTCCACCCATGGCTGTACCAAGAAAGCTATCAAAACTAAACCTGTGCTGACAGAGAAGTTTGCTGGGTTCAGTTACAAGTATCCGCATTGCTGGTCTTTTCTTTTCACTAAATTCTAGGAACACAGACACTAAAACCTGAAAGAAACAGTTCTGGGCCAATTAGGCATAACTAGGAAAATTACTGTTTTTTTTAGCATCTGTGAATTGGGGAAAGCCTGTCAGCATTTGTCCTCCTCTATTTCAAATGCCCGTTCGTTGTGGCTGTATGGGAGCAGTCCCTTTTTTCCTTCTAATGGCTCAGGATCCCAGGATGTGGACATGGAGTGTCCCAGTTTTTCACTTCATTAGTCCAAAGGTTTGGGTTTTGTTGTGTGTGTTCCAGATTGTATAGCTATACCGAGTAAAACGTATTCTGCATCTGGTGTCAGCCAGTGGAGTAAGGGTTCAAGGTGATGAACAGGGAGAGGAGTACAAATATGAATGAGGGCATACTGTCCGTGTTGTGTTTGCTCTGAGTGGATGTTGATGACAAGGTTTCATGATAAATTCATTCAGACTCTAAGTTCCCTGGGAAAAAAATCCCCCCAGCTGAGAGACACGTGTGTCACAACTGAGAGTTAACTAGCATGTTTAGGCCACACTGGCCAACTCGACACTTATGAAGAGCCTGGGATTTAGGCAACAGATTCTTGAAAATGTCCCATCATTCAACTAAAATTGACCCTTAAAATAAATAAGAATGGAGTGTCTATGTCCCCGAGACAGCTTTCTCTGCCCAACACACATGCTCTAACAACCAACATTCCTCTTCCCTAGCCTTTCCACGTTGTATTCCAGGCCCTTCATTTTCAGTTTTCATTTTGTTTAAAATTTCCCCAGGAGTTTATCAGTGTTTGTTTAAAAAACAATAATAAAAAAGGATAAAAATTGGTGCAAACAATTAATGTTAGTTTTCTGGGTAACCATCAGGGTTAATATTGGGGGATGGGAGGATAGATAAAAAGGAACAAAGAGAGAAAAGTCAGAGGATTGAAAGTAAAAACAGTTTAATCCGACAGTTTATTTCATGAACAGCACTGTAACAAGATGTGCACATATGACTGTGAATGTGTGTACCTTCCTCTATAGTGCCTTACTTTCACAGACAGCTTTGCATTTACACTTATTAACAGAAACATATCTACCTACTGTAACGTACTGGAGTTGCTTAACATAATCAGTATTTTCATGTACCAGAGTGGTCCAAAATATGGATGAAAATCAGTAAAAACCCAGTAACTTTCACAAAACAAGAGGTTTTTTTTGAAACAGCAGTAAAAACTGAAAACAAAGGGCCTGAAGTTTACTCTAGCAGTTCAGCTAGGTTTGCACAAGAATAGAATCCTGGTTATATCAGAATAGGGCAAATCTTTGCCAGTCAGAGCTTCCTTTCAAACTGCCCATTTTCAGCCCCTCACTGAGAGAAATTGGTTTCTCCTTTTAACACAAGGCTCTTCCTAGTTGTCAGATTCTAAAGGGGTAGCTGTGTTAGTCTAGTTCAGCAAAACAAACAAAGAGTCCTCTGGCACTTTTAAAGATCCACAAATTTATTTACTGCATGAGCTTTCGTGGGAGAAAATCCCACTTCTTCAGATGCTTTGAAGAGCTTTGAAGATAGTTTTCAGACTTAAAGTTTATTTGAAGTTGCTCCATTTCTCATTTTACTTCTCCTAGCTCTTAAAATATAGCTAGATCAGATTTAATTGCACGGGGGAAACAATGCATTTATCTGAAATAAACTAGGCTGCAGTGTTCCTTTAACAGAATATTATTACATCAATTAAATAAATGCATGCCGTTCAGGCAAGCAGTGAGTAGAGTGTCTTTTTTTTCTCTGCCGGCTGTACCATCAGCTATTTTGATCAGGTGCTCCATTTTTTGAAATGATAATGACTGGTTCTGACTGGCAGAGATTCCTGAGACCTAAACATTGTATTTGTCTCCTTGAAATCTGTCTGCCTAGAAGTGACCTGTGTCACGCAGTGCAGGTGGGTAATGTATAATTAGCGAGTTTGACGTGGCAGTTGGAAGAGAAGCTTGCTGATTTAGTCTTTGACTCGATAAAGAACTTAAATCTATCCATATTCAGCAGAACACTTCAGTGCATTCTTTGCTATGTTGAGGCCATAGTGGTCTCTAATGGGGAAAGCCCAGCAGGGGCATGGAAGGGGATTGCAAGTCAGGACTGAGGGGCATTGGGAAAGAGGTAAGGGAGGAATTTTGAACTAGAATAGCAGTATGGGCTGCAGTCAAGATTGACCGGAATCGATGGAGAGAATGGGGGGGGGGCAGGTCACAACTGGGGGCTCTTAGCAGAGCTGTGAGGAGGGAAGCTTTTACATCAGACCTAGCTACAATCTGTGCTCTCTCTGGCTGAGATTTCCAAAACTGGCCGGCTGATTTAAATCCACAGCTCCCACTGAAACCGATGGGGGGCTTGTATCTAAATCTCTTCAGCACCTTGGAAAACCTCAGCCTTGGGCGCTGACTTTTCCAGGTTCATTCAGACTTTTTTAAAAAAGGAACGAGCTGGAGGAGAAGGAAGCATGGTCCAGACCCCATTGCCCCTGCATAGGGTTCACCTGGACTAGCTACTGGCTTCTCCATTTCCATCTTTGGCAAGCCCATTGCTGCTGGGGGCTGGGAAGGTATCATTGGATTCAACTCCCTGGAAAACTTACCGTTGAAAAGTCTCTGAAGAAGGTTAAAATGCTAAGAGCAAGAAATAGCTCCTGGCCCTCCCTCCCGCTCCCACTCTTGATTAAGATGGGCAGATCTCCCTGTCTGCAAATCTTTCACTGAAACAGCTTACAGATGCCTGGGGAAAGAGGAAGAGAGTGAGTTCATAAGCAATATGCAGCCAAGATATCCTTCCCAGATAGAGCGGGGGTGGGAGGGAGGCCGATGGACGGGGAGAACACAGGCAGCCCAGGGAGATTAAGAGCATCTCACCATAACCTTTAAAAATAGAGATATTTATACACAAGGCGGCTGGAAGGTTAATTATTTCAGTCTCTTCCTTTTGCATCAGCATAGATCTTGAGTCCTCCACCCCTCTCGCTGCACGCCTTTTGTATCCACTTCTAGCTTTACTGCCAGTTTAAAATAAAAATATAATCCATTTAAAATCCTCTCTTACGGCCATTAAATGCTACTCTGAAAAAGGCTATTATCTGTGCTTGGCTGGTAGAGAATTTGGTGGAGTGTTAATGTTTAACCCCTTGGTGGCTGTGCAGAGGAGAGGGCATCTCCCTGCCGAAAACTTTCTCTCCCCAGACAGTAGTGTGTGCCGGGTTCTGTTGGATACATGCAGCGCCTGGCACATGATGTTCTTATGTCTTACCACATACAAATAAATAACATATTGATCATCCTGACTTATTGTTTGTATTGCTGTAGCACCATGGAGCCAGACTAACAGATGAGTGCTAGGCCCGAAGGGTGCATCTACACTTACAAATTACGTCGATTTAAGGAGGCTTAAATCGACTTCAACTGCTCCGCATCCACACTGGGCTTTCCTTAAGTCGACTTAAAGCAGTTCCTTAAGTCGACTTAAGGAAAAGTTAAGTTGACCTAATAACACCTTGATTTAGGATGACTTAACGCTTAAATCGACTTTATTAGGTCAATTTAAGCCAGTACGGATGGGGATTAGTGCCTAAATCCACTTTATTTAGTCGACTTAAAGTGTTAAGTCAATTTAATAAGATCGAAAAGGGGCTATGACTACACTAGAAAAGTTAAGTCGATTTAATTTTTCAAGTGTAGACATAGCCAAAGAGAGGGGCCAAATCCACCTGGCTCATCTGTTCTGTATAGCATAGTGCACTCACAGAAGGGCCAGGCACAATCAGGCTCCAGAAGAGCTGCAAGAGTCAGGTTTGAGACCCTTCCCCAGTCCACTGTGGGTAAGGGAGCAGCTGTTCTGTTCTTTGGAGCCCACTGCAGGTCAATAGGTTTAAGTTCACACTCTATAGGGTGCAGCAGGCAGCCCCTCCTATCTCTTGGGATTGCATCAGGGAAAGAGAGGGCAGAAATGGTAATCACAGAAAGAAGAGACAAGAATTGCCCATGGGGGTGGGTGGTCGATGTGGCAAATAGGGATCAAGTTCATGCTGGTGGTAACTCCATCAAAGAGAGGAACACTGGAGAATGAAGCACTGGAATGTAAGAAACCTAGCACATAAGGGGAAGTTACCTTGAACCTAAAGCAATGGACTGAGGCTCAAAAGACTCAGATTTGATTGCAACTCTGCCCCAAGTCCCTGTGCAACCATGGGCCAGTCACTTCCCTCTGTGCTGTCTATACAATAGGGTAATAATGCTTCCCCTCACACTTTGTCCCTACCCAAGAGCTTACAAGCTAGACAATCTCTTGCTAGTACGTACAGCACCCTGCACAATGGGAGTGGCTGTAAGAAGAATAATGTGGCTTCTGTTTTTTAATCAATCTTTCTTTCAACCAGCTATGACAGAAGCCTTGTTGATTTAAACTCAGAATCCACCTATTTTGTTGGGGGAATCCCCACCCCTAATCTTTCAACTAATCTTTCAATTAATCTTGTTTCCCTGTATTTGAGATGACACAAACTGAAACAATATCTGCAAAGATTTAAATTAGCTTTTGGAATTACTGAACTATCGCTAGCTTGGCTCCCAATTAGCTGGGCCTGTCACCCCACGCCCCAGTCCACATGGATCATTGCCCAGTTTTGGATTGCGCCTCCAAATGAAATGACGTGGATGAAAATTTCAACTCCTCATCAGACGATTGTTGTGCAATGTTATGAGGAACTTGTTTACGGGGTGTTAAATTATTCTGTCTAAAGTAGCTCGACATTTGTTACATCAGACAATGGTCTCGATAATTAATTGGCATTTAATTAATTAAGGGATAATGGCATCAATTAAGTAATGTGAGTGGAACTGTGTGGCAGGGTAATTAATGGTTTCCTGCTGCTATGAAAGTGTCGGCTCAAAAAGGAGGCATTTCTGGAAAACAAACACCGTGGAGAAGCTGAGATGTTTATTTCCACAGCAGGGGAGATGGTTCGATTGTTGTGGACTGTATTCCTGTTGCCCCATTCTCTAGCTCAGTGTGTTTCAACCTTTAGTGGGCCGGGGAATACCTAAATGTATTAATTACTTTACATGGAACATCTGATGAAAATGTACTTGAAAAAGCTGGTAACAGTGGTGGAGAGATTTAAAACACCCCAGCAAAGCTTCCAGGTGGGTGTCAACATCTGCCGCCATGCACCTGGAAGCCTTGCTGCATCTGGGGCATTTTAAATTGTTCCTTCCTCACTCCCCGCTCAGCCCCCTCAAGAGGGACGGTTTGGGGTGGGTTATGGAATACCTGCACTATGGAACACCTGCACTATGGAACACCAGTTGAGAAACACTGTTCTAGCTAAAAAAACAAACAAAGTCCTGTGGCACTTTTAAAGACTAACAGATTTATTTATCGCATGAGCTTCTGTGGGAGAAAATCCCACTTCATCAGAGGCTTTGAAGATGGCAAACTTACAAAATGGGAGGAAATTAAATGCAGGGATATGTATGACATAGGATCGGGTCAGGCTGTAACAGCAAATCAAAATAGGTGTTAGGATTTAAACACTGGGGAACAGCACATAGAGGAAGGTGAGGTCAAATCACCTGTTGTAATGAGAGAAAAATCCATAGTCCCTGTTTAACCCCAAGGCACCTGAGTCGAATTTGCATAAAAATTCGAGTTCTGCAGTTTCTCTTTGAAGCTGTGATTTGTTATTCATCTGTTTCAGCACAGCTATTAGCACGTCGTCAATGGAGTGAGCAGAGAGATTGAAGTGTTCCCCTATTGGTTTTTTTAGTGTTGTGTGCCTTTATTCTTTTGTGCAGAGACTGTCCTGTTTGTCCAATATATTAGGCAGGGGGGCATTTCCGGCACATGATGGCATAAATCACATTGGGGGATAAGCAGGTGAATGAGCCCTTGCTTTGTGTTTGGTTATCTAAATTAAATAATACTGCTACTGCTTCTTGACTGGAGCTTGGCTTCTTTAACCTAGCTAACTGAAGGCTAAGAGGGGAGTAAAAATACTATGAGGGGTTGCGGGTAAACACCAGCAAAGGGAGAAGAGCTATTGAAGTCAAGGAATTGAATAAATGGGGTTAAACTGTGAGTAAATGTTGGCTGGGACGTTAGATGATTTCTAAACGGCAGAGAGGGGAGGTTCTAGAGCAGTTTCCGGTCGGAGAACGGGGGCCAGGAAACCTAACTGGCTTTAAGACGGAGCTGGATAAATATATGAATGGTATTACATGGTGGGGTTGCCTAAACCAGCAGGGAGCTAATGGGAGGGATCCCTGGTCCCAAATCCAACTCTGCTGCGGGTCCCCACACAGACTGCCACCACCACCTGGCAACCTGCTGGTAGCAGTAGGCGGCTGGGCCAATGGAACCTCGCTCACTATAGGCACCGCCCACCAGGCTTCCAATTGGAGGAGAGGTTTGGCCTCTTTGATTGGCTCATACTCACTATTTAAGCCAGAAGGAGGCTCAGGAAGTTGCCTGAGCAGTTAGATGAGTCTCTGGGTGGCTGCCACATTGGACCCTGGCTTCTCACCTGACTCCTGAGCGCCGCCTTGTGCCAGATCCCTAGTTCTATGCCACACCACTGGCTTAACTCCTGGCACTGACTCCTGTTCTGGCCACTAGCCTTGACCACCACTGCTCTGATCACTATGTCTGACTGCCTATATCAAGGTCTATGATTTTTGGGCTCAATGAACCAGGAGGTCCCTTCCAGTGCCATACTGGTGGGTGAAACCAGAAACAGGCAAACAGATAACTGGGTGCAGTATGAGCTAGTGGCTAAGGCGTGGCCCTGAGACTCTAGGGATCTAGTCCCTGCACTGTAACTGATCTGCTGGCAGCCATGGGCAAATTGCTTTTCTTCTGTTTGTGCCAGGGAAGGTGTCAGAGTGTTTGTAAGATTGCCAAGCACAGTGGGGTTTGAATCTCACTTTGGGACTGCTGGAAGTTAGCCTAATGCTGATACCGAATAATCCAGTAGGCATGCCCCATGTGGCTTTTCGGACAAATAATCAGTTGGGTTAAAAGTCATGATTATCCCTCCCCCAAAAACCCCCAGTTGTGGTGAAACAATGACTCAATTGACCCTGCAGATAACACAGGAGCAAACTCACCGAGTCTACTGGCAAACATATTTGTGAATCCCTTTTGGTAGTGTTTGGCCAGTTCTAGCTTTGACCTAACCCCGATGCGTGTACAAACTGGCCTTCACGCCAGCCTACTGCTATTCTAACCAGGATGGAATCACACACACTGCTCACCTCAGCGCTTCTGGGATCATCGCAGGCTCAGGATTGTAAAACTGCTGCACTCATGGATCCTGGCATGGCTCCTCACTGCATACAGGCTGTGTCATGATGTCACATCACAGCCATGTATATCCAGCCCCAGGGCAAACATCTCAGTTTGGTCGGACACAAGGCTTTGTTTCAACAGATGGAGCAAGGGGAAGGCAGCAGCATGGTAGTGGTTAGTTTACCTGCCCCCGGGCCCATTTCTCCTCCCACCTTGTGCCTGTCGTATCTATTTACCTTGTAAGCTCTTTGGCTATGTCTACATTTACTAAAATTAGTTCGAATTAGTTAGTTCGAACTAACTAATTCGAACTAATTTTAGCTAGTTTGAATTAGCTTAATTCGAACTAGAAAAAATTAGTTCGAGCTAAGCAAGTGCCATTCATGGCACTTGCTTAGTTGGAATTAGCCATCGCCATTGATTTCAATGACCAGTTAGTTTGAACTAAGAAATTAGTTTGAATTAACATGGCCACATTGGTTAATTCGAACTAGTTAGTTCGAATTAAACCTTACTTCTAATACCCTATTTGGAGTTATTAGTTCGAATTAAGGAAGCCCTTAATTCGAACTAATTAAAGCCTAGTGTAGCCATGGCTTTAGTTAGTTCGAATTATGCTTCCTTAATTCAAACTAACTTGCCAGTGTGGACATAGTGTTTGAGACAAGCATTGTCTCTTACTATCAGATTGTACAGCACCTGGCAATGTGGAGACCTGAGCTTGGTTGGATTTTCTTAGTGCTATTGTGATAGGTAATCTCTAGTTCTCCTACAGCACTTTAGATCTCAAGGGGCTTTACAAAGGAAGGCCGGATCATTTCCCTGCTGCTGGTGATAATTCCATCTCAACTGGCTTTCTGGGAAAACTCAGGTGTCTGGCCCTGGCTGATCTGCTCATAAAGCATCAACCATCAAGCGCTCATTGTACCATTCCTGACAGCTGGGAGGCTCCACCTGGCACTGGAGAGTTAGCAATTGTATCATCACCCTGGGGTTCACTTCTCTTCAGAAGATACAACCTTCCTTTGGCTGTACAGGCTGTGGGTTAACTCCCCAACACTGGAGACTGATCTCCACAATGGCAATGGCTGCCCAGTCAATCAGCCAGGCGGCCAAGCCCTGGAGCTAACCAAGAGACATAAAAAAAGGCTTAGGGGGGAGGCACAGCGGTTCCAACCATGCTACGCATACCTGCTCTAGCTTTTCTTCCTTGGACAACCTTGTTATAGGCTTCTTTCTACCTCACTGATCCTTAGTAGCTAATCCAGTTCAATGGGAATCAACCTATATTTTGGGGCTGGATCTTAGGCCACACTCCCCACCCTGGGGCCTGAGTCCCCAAGTGTGCCTTGCATGCTTGTATGTTCACTGTAGCTTCATCCCTGGTGGTAAATCCTCCACCACTGCGATCCCACCCTGCCTTTCAGCCTTTGGGAGCCAAAGCTTGTGCCAATGACCCCAGACTCCCATTGTGCAAAGTGCTAAATCATCTGAGAAGACACTCAGCAGTAAGAGGCAAATATATGCTCCTGGGTGTTGGGGAGATCCACAGGGAGAGGCCATCCTGGGATTAGCATATTCACCCCTAAAACTCCCCTCCCTTGGGGAGAAGGCGTGCCCAGTGCAACCTCGCCTTGTTTTCCACTCCTGGCTGCCCCGATGTGAGGCGTCACCTCTTCCTTCCACCAGCTCGAAGTCTTTCTGCAACCCAGTGCTGTTCCCTAGCAGCTAGTAAACCAACTTCATAGCCCATGGACACACTGAGCAAAAGGCCCTGGCACACAGCAGAGGCCAGAGCCTGGGCCCTAATGCTTTGGACTCTCGCCACAAAACACAGTAGAGCTGCACAGTGGAGGAGCGCTTTGCAAAGGTCAAGTTAGCTGTAGGGAGCTGAGGGCGCATAGTACTTAGAAGGATCGGGCCCCAAAATGTGCATAGGAGAGGGCATGGGGCATCTTAAAGGCCAGCAGAGGAGAAGGGGTGAGCACTAACTGGAGCGGTCGTTCTTTTCCCAGGTACAAAGTTTCCTGCGTCTTTAGTTGCTGCAGGGAGCCTTTCTGATGTCAATAGCTCATGGTAATAAACAGAGAGGCCCCAGCAGGTGTGTGTATGTGTGTGGGGGTTGCGTGGGGGGACAGAGGTAAATATGGCTTCTAGAATGATGGATGCACCTCATTAGAGGGAGTGCCAAGAGATATGTTTATCTCTGTCTCCTCCCTCCTGCTTGGCAAGAACTAAACCATTTAGCTTCCATTATATTAACACCCAGAGGGAATTTGCCTACATAAGGAAAACATATTATAGCCTGTAACTAACCCGCCATTAGTTACAGGCAGAACTGATCTGAGCACTGCAGGAAAATTAAGCTTCTCCTTCTGTTTGTTTAATGCTCTTTCCAGACTCACTTGTTATGGATAAACAGCTTTGATCTCTTGGGGCCTGCCTCAGCTCGGTGCTTTCATCTGCTTCCCAGCATGTTTGATTTCACCTTCTTTTTTATATATAAATATCTATATACCTATATCTCTGCACAACATATAGCGGCAGGGAAACTGAACATGGAGGCACTCGCTGTGGCTTTCAAGTGCAACATCAGCGTGTCATCTCAAATGTTGCCCAGAGGAGGGCTAAGAAAGATGCCAGCTTCCCAGAAGCCTCATTGCCAGTTTGCCAGGAGCCTGAGGGCCACAGCTAATGTGCATAAAATGGATGATTGCTGTCAAGTCTAATATGGACAGGCTTCCTGGAGACATCACGCTGCCAGCCCCAAGTGCTGTGTTTAACCATTCCATTAGGTACCAACAGGAGAGAGGTTTTACCATTTCTTGATGTTTTCAGGTGAAGGCTGGAGGTCTTTCTGGAAAAGACGCATTAGCCAAGCACAAGATTTTGGACTCAATATAGAGATAACTGGATGAAAGCCTTTGGTCTTTGATATCACGAGATCAGGAACAGAGGATTTAATGATCTTTTTTGGCCTTAAAATCTATTAACCACCTCTTGAACAGAGCATCCAGGCAACGATGAACTAAGACGGCAAGACCCATAACACGCTCCATGTTTGTCCTCTCTCTTGTACCCACTTAGGCCTTGGATGCAGCATTGCCAACTCTTACGTTTGTGTTACAAGTCTCATGATGCAGTATTAAAGCCTCAGTTACTGACGTCAAGTGATGACAGAAAAATTTCATCTTTGATGTTTTTACAAGAAACTTTCTAGCCCTCACGGTTGCAGAGGAAAACTTGAAAATGTGACCTGAGTGTGACCCAAAGGCTCAGAAATGAGAAAGCAAATGTTGTGAATTCTTTTTTAGTTTTGACTTGTGATTTTTGAATGTTTGGGGCTGGCAATAACATAGCAAGAAAGAGATTCTGGACGTGATCCTTTGTTGCTCCTTTATGCTGCTGCATATGCACAGCAGCCACAAACTGTGCAAATCTGGTGTAAATTGGAGCTGCCTTGACACCAGTCTCATTTATGCTGGGGCTGGCACCTGCCTGGCCTGGAATTATGGGGGTCACCATAAAACCACCTTTATCCAATCCATTCTCCTTTCCCATGTCATGTCAAGCATAGAAGAGCCAAAAGAAACAATCAAGCCCTGTGTTCTTTGCTTAGCATAATTTACCTACTGGAAAGTTGCATGTGCAATTGAGGGTCTGTGTTCATTAATAATAACACTAACTAAATGTATTAAGGTTGGAAGGAGAAGAACTCCTATGTCAGGGAAAGGGCAGTTAAGGTTGCCCACATAACCTTAACTCTACTCTTACTCATGCGATTAATAAATCTGTTAGTCTTTAAAAGTGCCACAAGACTCTGTTGTCTTTCTACAATAGACTAACACGGCTACCCCTTTGGAATCTGCTCTTACTGTTCATGTTTAATAATAAATTCATTCATTTCTTACATGATCATGTACTATTTTCCCCCTTTTGAGTGCCCAAGATAGATGCTGCTCGGAGACTGAAACAACTGGCCAATATTTCTTTTCATCCTCAGCATTTGCTGTGTGATCATGTGCCTTATTTACTGTATATCGTTAAAGCTTGACAGAATCCAGATCTCTGTACTGCACCAGATGTGACCAGTGAGGCAGGAGCTCTGGCCTCATTCTACTATGTCATACGGAAGAAAGCAGGACTCCTCACTCCTTTCATACTCATCATGACTTGTCATAGAAAAAAACAGTACCTGTGGACATTCCAAGACATCAAAAACTATCACTGTATGCACTGGGAGCCAGAGAGTAGAACACAGGCCTCTGGGTGATATGTTCATGGTAATGTATGTTATTGCTGAGCCAACGGACTGCTGGGCTTTGTGCTCACTGGAACTTTTTACGTTGTTTGGCTTCCTTCCCAGATATAACAACTTGCAACAGCTGTGGCTGAAGGATTCAAATGGATGGATTCCTGAGGCCAGATCTTCATTTGATAGATGGGGGTTCAGACTTCTGGCCAGCCTCAGGAGGAAGTGAGTGTGGTGTGATGATTTGGGGAATCTATGTACAGTGTATTCATTCTGTGCCAGATGATGAACTCACTATGTATCTGTATCAAGCTGCAAGCTCCATTTTGACTGTGCCACTTGTTTGCCTTTTCTGATGTCTTCCAACCTTCCATGTTGGACTGAAAAATTCCAAAGGGTGATGATGCAGGGCTGATGATAGTGCCGTTAACTTGCATGATTGACTGTTCAAATGGAGCACCCTTGGACCAGGAGATGGTTGCTGCCCTGGGCACACCAGTTTTTCAAGTCTGAATGTGTTTGAGGGGAAGGGAGGGAGTAACTAAGCACCTGACAAAGATAATCAGGGAGTCAACTGACAAAGGAGAAGATTATAAAAGAGAAGGTCTCATCAGCAACTTGAGAGAGAGAGAGAGAGAGAGAGAGAGAGAGAGAGAGAGAGAGAGAGA